>SEYY01022260.1:30000-35000 GCA_009176605.1 Armadillidium nasatum | reverse complement strand
ATGGATGAGACTGTGTAGAAAGTCGTGTCGCACGAGCCCTTCTCAATGGAGGAGGTATGCGACGTGAGAGTTCAGAAGGGCAATGTCCGTTGTAATAGGGATAGTATAGAGAAAGTGAAGCAACAATTCGACGGGAAGAAAGAGACTGGAGAGAGTTAGTAAGAGCAGGAGAATCGATGAGACGAAAAGCCCTAGACTGCACCTTTTCAAGAATAGCTGTATGTGAGAAATCACCCCAGATGGGAGAGTCGTACTCCATACAGGGGCGAACAACACCCCTATACAGAGCAAGCAACTGGGGTGGCGTAAAAAAAACACGAAGGCGCCTCAGAACACCCAACCTCTTAGAAGCTTGTTTAGAGAGAGAAATAATGTGATTTTTCCAAGAAAGATCAGGAGAAAAAGAAACACCAAGAATATTATGAACAGATGAATGTTTGAGTTGAGTGTTTTCGAAGAAGATATCATAGTTGTGTGGAAGATTGTGTCAAGTAGAAAGATGGAGGAATTGAGTTTTTGAGGCATTGAAACCGACCATGTTTTCTCTGCCCCAATTTGAAATACGAGAAAGATCAAAGGTCAGTTGCTCCAAGGCCATCCTTCTTGAATCTATCAGCTGCTGTTGAGAGGGACGTCTTTCAAATTGAAAGGAGTAATGAAGGGTGGAGTCATCGGCATAGGAGTGTATAGGAGACGAAGAAATTGAGAGAAGGTCATTGATAAAAATTAGAAAAAGAGTTGGAGAAAGGGCAGATCCTTGAGGAACACCACTATTTATAAATAGATTTATAGGAAGAACGATGGCCGTCTGCAACAGCTGCTATGGAACGACCAGAAAGGAAATTAGAGATAAGGTCACAGAGAGAAGGATATATATATATATATATATATATATATATATATATATATATATATATATATATATATATATATATATATATATATATATATATAAAAGATTTAATACATAGAAATGTTTTGCCAATTTACCTTCCTCTCTTTCGGTTTAATGAAACCATCCACCACCTTTTTCGTTTCTTGTTGTTTATAGGAAATTGTCCGAACACTAAAACAACAAAAGCTGCTGTTGCGGACTCAACGTCCATATTTTATAAAAATATTTACGATTCCCACTCCAAACTTTGCAGTAACCGAATTTTGTCGTATAGACGAATGTGTGTACATATACGTTTGACATATTCATAAAAAAAAATACAAAACACAAACATTCAACAGTTCGACGAACTCCGCATGTGTGAAGCCGCCTTTATTCAATCTACGCTGAAGACGGGGACCTCTCTTTATCGTTTGACAATCGTCCTATTGCTTTAACCTCAAACAATTGCAAAGGTTTGAAAACTTTCTTAAATACACTGCAAAAACAAACCTTTCTAATTCCTTTCTATAAAGAGCGGCAAAAAACGCATTTTTTGCGGGTCTATTATAGAAAGGAATTATTATTCGAATAAAAGTAAAAATTTATGGTTACTCATATGGCAACACTGCACCATGGGTACCAAATACCACGTGACTATCCTTTCATTGCTAAATATTGACACGACATCTATTGCTAAGAAATTAACACACAAACCTCTGACGTTATCTGAAGTTGAGAGAATTGCTTGAGAGAATTTGAACCATCGTCATTTGAGTTGGTATATATATATATATATATATATATATATATATATATATATATATATATATATATATATATATATATATATATATATATATATATATATATATATATATATATATATATATATTGAGAGAGAGAGGCCTATACTATATTTGCTATTTCTGAAAATTCGGATTAGTTTCATATAAAAACGTTGGTTTTGCTACAGCACTGATGATTTTTTACTCATCATCACCATCACTCACGGGTCGAGGGGTACGTGTGCCAGAACCCCCCGTAGAAAAATGTTCGTTTGCCATGCATTTACCAATTTAATAATAATATTTATATTATAATAATAATGATGATAATAATAATAATAATTATATAATAATAATAATAATAATAATAATAATAATAATAATAATAATAATAATAATAATAATAATAGTAATAATAATAATAATAATAAAATATTAGGTCTAAACGTCAATGAAAGATAAATAATAATAATAATAATAATAATAATAATAATAATAATAATAATAATAATAATAATAATAATAATAATAATAATAATAATAACTGGCCTATATATCGATGAAAACTAAAATACGACATTGGTCAAACGGTCGAAACAAATTTGTGTGTGTGTGTGAGAGAGAGAGAGAGAGAGAGAGAGAGAGAGAGAGAGAGAGAGAGAGAGAGAGAGAGAGAGAGAGAGAGAGAGAGAGAGAGAGATAAAAAATAACTAAAAATAAAAATCGAAAAGAAATTGCAATAAAATTTCAAGTACATTTAACGTTTAGCTTCAACTAAAACAACAACAAAAACATTCTTCTTTGATTATAATAAAAATAAAAATAAAACAATTTAAAGAAAGCAACAACAAAAATAAAAAATAAAAATAAATAAGAAAGTAACATCGTTTCTAGCTTAATGCTATCAGAGAAGAAGCAAGAATTATTTCAATGTAAAAATTAAACTCCTTTCCTGACCCAATTTCCATTAAACTAATGACAAAAACTTGTTAAAATATTGACCAAATAATATTGTTCTTTCATCTAACAATTTCCCCTTAAGAAAACTCTAAAAAAATACTCATTTTATTCGACAGAAAATTTACATTATACAGATTAGATTTTTATCCGCATCATCCATTTGTTCCTCTTATAGAATGGTTTTCAACTGCAGTTTACTTGCAGCATCTTTGCTTACAATGACAATTAAAAATTCACACCTCCAATGGGGGCATTTGGTGGACGACAGAGATTTCTATATATATATATATATATATATATATATATATATATATATATATATATATATATATATATATATATATATATATATATATATATATATATATATATATATATATATATATATATATATATATATATATATATATATATATATATATATATATATATATATATATATATATATATATATATATATATATATATATATATATATATATATATATATATATATATATATATATATATATATATATATATATATATATATATATATATATATTGAACCTCTAACACAAGACTACCAAAAAGATAATATTTGTAAGATTTCTATTATATTTTTTAGAGCAAGAAGCCTTTCAATTTCCTAAAATAATGATGTTACAATGCAGCAATGAGATTTCTGATTTATAGAATAAAACAACATACCAATGACAAGAAAAGTAAATTAACTAACTATTTTTTCAGAGATAGTAGAATTAGAGGTTTCAATTTCATAGTAGGTCCTATACTACTAAATATAATAATGATAATTCACAATTTACAAAACTTGTATGGTACTGAAAATTGTACATTTACAGGTTTAAAGTTTAAATACTACTAAATTCAATAATAATCTTATTAATAATATTGTGACTGACCAGTTCTCTGAAAAGGGGCTGGTATATAGGGGAAAACACTGCTGTGGTTTCCTTTGAGCCCTATATATATATATATATATATATATATATATATATATATATATATATATATATATATATATATATATATATATATATATATATATATATATATATATATAATATATATATATGTTGGGTGTTCTCAAAACACCTCCTGTGGTTCTCAAAACTTGTGCTTCCGAGCTTGCAACTTGCCTTGGAAAACTATTTCGTCTATGTCTTTCTACTTCAACCTTCCCTTCTTGCTGGAAACGTGCGCTTATTCAGCCTGTGCCGAAGAAGGGGGACCCCTCTCAACCCTCTAACTACCGCCTAATTTCTTTAACCTCCGTTCTTTCTAAAGTTTTCGAATCTATCCTTAATTAACAGGAAGATTTGGAAACATCTCAATTCTTCTAATCTTATCTCTGATCGCCAGTATGGCTTTCGTAAGAAACGCTCTACTGGTGATCTTCTTTTCCTTCTCTCTGGCTCTTGGTCCTCCGCTCTTCGGCATTTCGGTGAATCTTTTGCTGTGGCGCTAGACATATCGAAGGCTTTCGATAAAGTCTGGCACAAAGCTTTGATTTCCAAACTTCCCTCTTTCGGAATCTATCCTTCTCTCTGTGGTCTTCTATCTGATTTCCATTCTGGTCGTTCAATAGCAGCTGTTGTAGACGGCCACCGTTCATCCTATAATCTATTAATAGTGGTGTTCTTCAAGGATCAGTCCTCTCCCCAACAGTTTTTCCACTTTTCATTAATGACCTTCTCTCTATTACTTCATCTTCTATCCACTCCTATGCTGATGATTCCACCCTTCATTACTCTTTTCATTTTGAAAGGCGCCCTTCCCAGCAACAGTTAATAGAAGCAGGAGGGTGGCCTTGGAGCAACTAAGCTCTGATCTAAATCTCATTTCAAATTGGGGCAGAGAAAACATGGTCGTTTTCAATGCCTCAAAAACTCAATTCCTCCATCTCTCTACTCGACACAATCTTCCACACAACTGCGATATCTTCTTCGAAAACACGCAACTTAAACCTTCATCTCTCCTTAATATTCTAGGTGTTTTTTTTCTCTTGATCTTTCTTGAAAAGATCACATTACCTCTCTTTCTAAACAAGCTTCTAAGAGGTTAGGTGTTCTGAGGCGCCTTCAGTATTTCTTCACTTCACCCCAGTTGCTTGTTCTGTATAGGGATTTTGTTCGCCCCTGTATAGAGTATGCGTCACACATCTGGGGTGGTTCCACCCACACAGCTCTCCTGGAAAAGGTGGAGTCTAGGGCTTTTCGTCTTATCAACTCTCCTGCTCTCACTGATTCTCTCCAATCTCTTTCTGCTCGTCGAATTGTTGCGTCACTCTCTCTATCTATACTATCGCTATTACAATGGACACTGCTCTTCTGAACTCTCTCGTCGCATACCTCCTCCACTGAGAAGGGCTCGGGAGA
>SEYY01022260.1:22500-25000 GCA_009176605.1 Armadillidium nasatum | reverse complement strand
AGTGTAGTATTTTCTTTTCGCCTTTTTTAATTGTTATATAATTGAAGAGTAATAATATTGTTGTTGTCCAGTTCTCTGAAAAGGGGTTACTATAGGGGAAAACACGGTGGTTTCCTTTGAGTCTTAATGTTTCTTACTAGTCATGGATCGGATGTCATAATTTTTCTTTTGCGGATGCGGATCCGGATATCGAATTTTTGATGAAGTGCGAATGAAGATGTGAATGCGGATGTTGAATTTTCGAAAGTGCGGATGCGGATGCGGATGTCATCACTATTTCATACATATACAACATTTCAATTTATTTATTAAAAAATACCATAAATAATATGTTACTAATAAAGTAAAAATTTTAATAATATTAATGATAGTATTAATCATACTAATAGCAATTATAGTAACCCTAATAATAAAATTATTAACTATAACAATACTACAAGTACCAGTACAATACTACTACTACTACTACTACTACTACTACTAATAATAATAATAATAATAATACTGATGGTGAATATTTATAGTTATAATAATACCAATGGAATAAATTTTTTAAAAAAATGATAATAATAGCAATACTGGTAGTACTAATAATATACTACTACGACCACACCAATGTGTGATAGAAGAAAGTATACTTTTCTTCTAACTATATCCCTCGTTAAAGAAGATTTCACACAAAGTGATGGTAGCATAAAAAAAAACTAAAAAAATAAAAAATAATAATACTCTCTTTAAATTGGAAAAGGAAAAACATGTCGAGTCTTTAAAATAAATAAAAAAATTAAATTTAAAAAGTATGAAAAAAAATTAAGAAGATTTAAATAAGAAATAAAAAAAAAAAAAAATTCTTCGTCAAAGAAGATTCACATTTTAAGCAAAGCTGAATAAAAATCTCAGTGAATGAATGAATGGAAGAATAAAGAAACATGTGCTGTCTGGAGGTTCAAACCGGTGGTGTCCCTTGGCACAAAAATAGCATTCATCGTTTTAACCACTACACCAACCCGGTAACCAAGAAAAAAAATCACTTTCAAATTTAGGTTTCAATCGAATGAATTCCCGCAACAACAAATACGATATTTAAGATTGTCTTAGCACGCTCTTTATAATTTATTTAAATTAATTAATATTGCTATAAAGGAAATCGGAAAAGAAAAGGAAACATACAACAATAGAAACATTTTCTATCTGGGGTTCGAACCAGCATTCCTTCACATGAGAATGAGTAAGTCTTCTTAACTTGATAGAACACTTTTCTTGTCTTCAATTTATTTAGATATTTCTTCTTTATATTTATTATATTGCTGTTTCCTCAGGAATATTAAATTATTTATAGAATATATATATATATATATATATATATATATATATATATATATATATATATATATATATATATATATATATATATATATATATATATATATATATATATATATATATATATATATCAAATCGAAATCAAAATTAAAATCCACCCCCAGGAAGGGTTATTAGCACTGTCAATAGGTTTATTCGAGGATGAACAAAGGGTTTCACGGACCGACGGATGCCACCTTTGATTCCACCTGCAGTAAGCATTCCGAGGATATACTTATTTCGCATAGGTGGGCTGGGCTAAGCGCAAGAGAGAACTGCCCAAATTTCTCAACTCCGACCAGGCCTCGAACCCTGGACCTCTCGCTTGCAAGGCGAGTGCTCGATCTGAGCTATATATATATATATATATATATATATATATATATATATATATATATATATATATATATATATATATATATATATATATATATATATATATATAATATATATATATATATATATATATATATATATATATATATATATTATTAGAAAAGTAAATACTGCTCGTTTAGCTCGAAGAATCTTGAGAGCAAAAGTTATGAATATGAATTGATTGTCGAGGGGTTCGATGAGGGAGGAAGAGTTAATAACGAATAACAGAAAAATCAACATCAATTTTAAAAACATAGACGAAAGGGTAAGAAAGGAAATATAACTAACTTATAATGGATTAAGGGTAGATTGTCTGTTAGTACTACCATAAAGATGTTTTAGAATTTTTTACAACCACAATAAAGAAATTATTTGTTATTTGTTACGGGCCTTCGCAAAGAAGAATATTTGAATTATTGATGATAGATCATTGAACACTCAAATAATTTGTATTTATTTGAACTGTGAAAGAAATTGATTGATAATGGACGGAAAAATAACGAAAATTTATGTTTAACATTAAAAGAAATGAGAAGCTTGTAAGTACTTATAAAATAAATATAAAATTTATTAAAGTTTTCAAAAGACAATATTCTATGAAGAAATAACACAAAATTTAACAATGGCTACCTTTCGAATGAACAACCTTCCTCCCTATCTCAGGTCAATAAATGGTGTAACAAAAATAGCGAAAATAAATGGAATTTTCATTTCTTGGTGAAAGATGAAAGAGCATAAAAATAAACATATAAACCCATAT
>SEYY01022260.1:17500-20000 GCA_009176605.1 Armadillidium nasatum | reverse complement strand
AGGAAGACAAAACATTGTTTTTTTCAATGCCTCAAAAACTCAATTCCTCCATATCTCTACTCGAGACCATCTTCTACAAAACTATAACATCTTCGAAAACACTCAACTCAAGCCTTCATCTGTCCTTAATAATCTCTAGTGGTCTTTCTTGGAAGGATCACATTACTTCTCTTTCTTAACAAGCTTCTAATAGGTTGAGTATTCTGTGGCTCATTCGTGATTTTTTTACGTCAATCCAGTTGCTTTATCTTTATAGGGGAGTTGTTCTCCCCTGTATGGAATACGCCTCATACATCTGGAATAGTTCCACTCACACAGCTCTCCTTGACAAGGTGGAGTCTGGCTTTTCGTCTTAAGAACTCTTCCTTTCTCACTAATTCTCTCCAGTCTCTTTCTGCCCGTAGAACTGCTGCGTAACTCACTATATACAATCGCTAGTACAATGGACACTACTCTTCTGAACTCTCCCGTTGCTTTTCTCCTCCATTGAGAACACGTTGGTGTAACACGATATTCTATACAGTCTTATCCTTTCTCTGTTCAACTGTCTGATCCTAGGCTTAACCGCTATGCCTAATCTTATATACACAACAACTGGTAAAGTCTGGAACACACTCTCTTTTTCTATTTTAACGATTAGGTTCTGATATGAACCCAACTCTGGTGGAAATTAGCAGTTTTCTGGTTTTTACCCACCGGAGGAGATATATATATATATTATATATATATATATATATATATATATATATATATATATATATATATATATATATATATATATATATATATATATATATATATATATATATATATATATATAGAGAGAGAGAGAGAGAGAGAGAGAGAGAGAGAAGTTAAGAGAGGTGATAACAAGTTTTGCTGAAAAGCTAAAAGAGGTGGGATTGATCGTGAATGTTGAAAAGACAGAACTGTTAATAATTAGAAGGGAGGAAGAGGAAGAGGAGCTTGTGCTGAAGGTGCATGGCGAGGAGGTGATTGTGGTAGAGAGATGTGAATATTTGGGGAGGAGAAAGTATTCACAAGGGAATGAAGTAATATGCTGGAAATCACCAACTGGATGGAGAAATACGGAAGAATGGTGTGAGCGCTGTACCCAGTCTTGGCAGACAAAAGAATGGATATAGGAGTAAAGAAAGTAATTTTTGAAAGTACTCTAACCTCAATTTTGTAATATGGAACGGAGACTTGGAGTGCGACAACAAGAGAAGAAAGCAGAATTCAAGCAACAGAGATGAGGGTGTTGCGTTTGATGGTGGGAAGAACCAGGAAGGAGAGGATAAGAAGCGAAAGAATTAGATAAAGTATAGGGGTTGAACCAATTAATCAAAAGATAGATGTAGCAAGACTGAGATGGTTGGGACACGTGTGGAGGATGCAGGAGGGGAGAGAGACTAGAGGGAGGTGAGACTGCAGGCCAAGATTAAGAAGACCGAGAGGGAGACAAATGAGAGATGAATGGAGTCAGTTCGGGATTTACTGAGGCGCATCAGCTGCCTATGATGGAACAGTTGGTGGCAGATGGAATTATTTACGACAGATCTAGATAGAGACGAGTGCTGGCCCCACTGACAGGCCCCTAGAGCCTTACTTGGATCTGAGATATATATATATATATATATATATATATATATATATATATATATATATATATATATATATATATATATATATTTATATTCTTATAAGTAAAAAATTTGGTATCGGTATCGGTATTTTTGTATCAGTATCGGCATCGGTATCGGCTAATTTTATCGGTATCGGTATCGGTAAAAATTGAAAGTTGGTATGGTATCGGTATCGGTATCGGTAAAAATTTTGGTATCGCTCCATCCCTATAATATATATATATATATATATATATATATATATATATATATATATATATATATATATATATATATATATATATATATATATATATATATATATATATATATATATATATATATATATATATATATATATATATATATATATATATAATATATATATATATATATATATATATACTATATTTAAATTTGCATTTGAGGTGGAAAACTTTTCTAGGTGATTTCTACCTAGGATCCTTATGAGAGATCGAACCAACGGTTTTGCTCTGGTGGGACATCCTTTTCTTTTATATATTTATTGCAACATTCAAAGTTTTATTAAAAATGTCACTTTCTTAAACAAATCTCTCTTCCTCTAGTCTTAGCTCTTGTTCTAGACCAGCTTTTTCTAAAAAGAGTCACCATGGAACCCTATGGAACCACACAAGCTTTAAGGGGGGTCTTCAAGGAGCCAATGTTTCTTTGATTTACGAATATTAAATAAGAGAGTATGGGGTACACAACCTTAACCTAAGACTCAAGGGTTCCACGTACGTAAAGATAAGACTCAAGAGATCCACAAGCAAACAAACGTTGGGAACCCCTGTTCTATACCGAAAAGCAGATGTTTCAGCTCCCCGACAGGAAGATTCATAATTCCTTCTTAC
>SEYY01022260.1:0-12500 GCA_009176605.1 Armadillidium nasatum | reverse complement strand
GGAAAGAAGAACACAGTAGAAAGAAGATTACAAAGTGGTACATTGGCAATCAGAGATAAGATTATAAGAATTGAGACATTTCCAAATTTTCCTGTTAAGGGTAGATTAACAAAACCTTGGAAAAAAAAAACGAAGGTTAAAGCGGATGGAGTACAATCCGAGAGTTATGAGTGGTCCCCCAATTTCGGCATAGGTTGAGTGAGAGTCATGCTTCTAGCAGAAAGCGAAGGTCGAAGTGAGAAAACATAGTAGAAACAATTTGCCAAGACAGTGTGGAAGCTCGGAAGAACAAGTTTTACGAATCAGAATAAAGATACCACCTTAATCTTTCTTCTACTACCTTCTTAGTGTTAACTCAGAGTGAGTAGGAGTAACATCTTTAGAAGAAATTATGATGTTAGACATAAATGAGTTGGAAAAGAATGAATAAGAAGGAACTAATCTTTATTTGTCTAAATTGAATTAAGAATATGAGGAAGAGGAACAAGAAATAGATTTTTCACGATTTCTTAATAAAATAAGTTCACATAAGTTTCTGAAATTTAATGACGACGGTAATTTCTGAAGGCTGCGTTTTGAGGCGAATGACATTGGAGCAAGCAAAGAAAGTTATAGCAAAGTTTATTAGTTTTAATTTTATTAAGGGAAAACATATGTGAGAAACGCCTACCTGTCAGAATAAACAACGTAAGTTATGTGTTTTGCACACTCCGAGAGGCTTCTTCCAGGAAAATCATTCCCAAAGAGAATCAAAACAGGAGTTAAGTAGCTCAACCTCAAATCCTACAGGATAGCAGCAGTCGCTAAGCTGGATCCTTTCTCACTGGAGACTCAAAGAGAAAGAACAGGATATGGAGAAAATGAAGTTATTGGAAAAACTCAGATGATGAAAAAGTTTAGCCAAATAACGGGAATGTGTTATAAGTTAAGAAAAGGTAGTACATTGGAATAACGTAATCAGACGATCAGGAATACCGTAGGCAAACTGAACAATAAATTCAAGGTTTTTATGGATAGAGAAATTGAAAATTGGAGGTAAGGCCTTCGTGAACATTGAAATCACCAGATTTCAGAGGTAAAAATGGCTAAAGAATGTACTCTATTTTGGAGTTCGAGTAGTTAAAGAAAATATGAGTGTAAGTTGAGAAAAAGATATAAAGAACAGGTAAATTTAGGTGTAAATTAGCAAGGGAGACTGGGCCATAAAGAAGTAAATACAGAAGACTTAAAATCAGAGGTACGAGAGCAAAACAACGCCCAGACACTTGTGTTAAGAATAAATGTGAGGTCTAGTAAAGGAAAGGTGATGTTCAACAAAGTAGAAATTAAAATTAACAGACCACGAACGTTGCAGAAATTGATGAAGAAAGAAGATCGTGACTACCAGAACAGAAATTGATGAAGAAAGAAAACCGTGACTCTCAGAACAGGCAGGTAATCACTTGATAGGTCAAATCCTTCCAATCAAAATCGTAGTTAACGAGGAGCTACATTTGGGAGTCGCCCCTCTTGAATTCTGAGAGGCTACGTTTTAATAAAATTGTAAAAAAGAGTGTAATATGTAAAAGTATTGTGTGTGATTACATGAAAGAGGTAGTGCTGTCTGGTAAAATCTGTAGCTGCTTCAATGTAGGAAGAATGTGAGAGTGAAGGGTGAAAGGGGCGAATCATTGAGCAACAAACTGTAGTGAGGCTAATTTTATCGTTTCTGACGGTGCTTACGTCCTCCTCCGCATATATATATATATATATATATATATATATATATATATATATATACATATATATATATATATATATATATATATATATATATATATATATATATATATATATATATATATATATATATATATATATATATATATATATATATATATATATATATATATATATATATATATATATATATATATATATATATATATATATATATATATATATATATATATATATATATATATATATATATATATATATATATATATATATATATATATATATATATATATATATATATATATATATATATATATATATATATATATATATATATATGCCGAATATTCGAAAAATATTTGGTATGGTCTATAATATTTAATATTAGGTTTTCTTTCCTGCTACGATATATACGATACTATATAATTAATGTATGTAACTGTTATGTTTTTATATAGCACTGCTGTTAAGTTGTTGGTAGATACAGTGAAATATAGGTAATATAAAATATTAATTGATAATTGTAATTATTTATAATTAGTATTAATACTTAATTAATATTTAAATTTCAGTATTTCAGAAATTTGAATTTATGTAAAATAAAAAAAGGCAAAAATGCAGCAGTTTTAAAGATATGAAAATAGGACCTGCAACTTCAAATCTACAATACATGAATCATTTTCGGAGTTGGAAGAAAGAGCATTTCTTCACTTCAGAACTTGTCCCAACGAATCGTTGGGACAAGTGGCAAAAACATCACAGTAAAATTTTCAATATAGAAAAGGCATGTTAAGTATAAGAAAGTCGCTTCACCGATTTATTTTATATTAAGAAAATAAGTCAAAAAAAAATTTTGTTGTGACATTTTTTCCGTTAGGACAATTTTTGCAGTTGCCATTCTTCGATGACCATTTTTATTACTGAATTATCGAATTCATATTGAAAAGTTTGTTTAAATCTTGAATCTATAAGAAAGTAGTTATGCAAAAACATCTTTTTTCACTTGACTTTTTAAGTTCTTCAACAAAAGTGTAATTATTTGATTTTAACTTTATTTAATAACACATTTCTTGCCAAAATTCAGAGAATGACTGGAAACATCATTTCTTCATGTTTATTCAGTATTTGAAATGATATATATATATATATATATATATATTAATATATATATATATTATATATATATATATATATATATATATATATATATATATATATATATATATATATATATATATATGTCATCATCATCATCACCTTCCAAACCGGTAGGCTGGGACCTGTAGAGTGGTACTCCTCCAGAACCTTCTTCCTTGGTCTTCCCGCCATTCTCATTCCATCTGGTCTCCATTCCAGAATCTTTCTCAGTCTTTCTCCCTCCTCCATTCTCTTCACATGACCAAACCATCTCAGCTGGCTTCGAACTACTCATTCCAAAATTGATTCCAGCAGAAATTCCTCTCTCACAAGTTCACTCCTCATCCTATTTCTCAGCGATACTCCACTGATGACTCTGAGTACTCTCATTTCCTCGGCTTCGATTCTACTCTTATTCACTGCATTCATTGTCCAACATTCAGAACCATACAATAAAATTTGTCTCAGTATTGTTTTATATATTAGTACTTTTACTTCTGTGGTATTCCTCTCTCCTTTAGTAGAGGGTTCAACATTCCCACATTCTTTGAAAATCTTTCTATTCTCTCCTTCAGCTCGTCTTCTAGTCTTCCTTCTTCGTAGAACACCACACCCAAATATTTAAATTTTCTCGCTTGCTTAAGTCTAGTCCCCTGTATGTTCACAACTATCTCTTCTCTCTCCCTAGCTATTGCCATTACTTTTGTTTTTTCTCTGTTTATCTTCATTCCCATAGAGTTCAACACTTCATTCCACCTATTCACAGCTTCCTGGAGATCCCCAGTTCCTGTTGTCGCTGCCGCATCATCCACGTATACCAATGTGTGTTCTCTATTCTCTCTTTTGCATATTCTTTAAGCACAGCTGTCCAGCACAGTGCGAAAAGCAATGGTGACAACACACTGCCCTGAATCACCCCAGTTTTCACTCTATACAATTTCTCTCTTCCTTCTCCTCTGACCATATTTATAGTTTTTTCGTACATGCTCATAATAGCTGTTGATAATTTCTCAGGAATGTTGTACGATGGGTTCTCTAATACTCTCCACAGTCTCCCTTTTTATTTTATCGAAAACCTTTTCTAAGTCAATGAATGTTCCATCCATTCTATGTTTTTTTCCCTTAGCATCTTCATATGGAGTATCAAGCCTGTCGTGCTTTTACCTGGTCTAAAATCGTGGTACCATTTTCTAATTTTATCTTCGACCTTTGTCCTTAATCTTTTCTCCAAGATCCTTTCGTATATCTTACTCGCTCCTATTAACATCACTATTCCTCTATAATTTCCACATTCTCTTATATCTCCTTATATATATATATATATATATATATATATATATATATATATATATATATATATATATATATATATATATATATATATATATATATATATATATATATATATATATATATATATATATATTATTATGAATCATGATGCTAACAACGTAGGGGGCAACATAATGCATAAATATTTTAAACTTAAATAATCAGCATGATAAATAGATAGACGTTTCAGATTATTATAAATCCATTTTCAATATTTTCTGCAACAGAATCACAAAGAAATAAATAATAAATCACAATATGTATGACAGAATAAATAAAAATTTAAGATTAATGATAAAGCAAGCGAGTAAAGTTATATACACAGGTTATTAATTATAAATGGCAAATGTGAAATGATTGCAATAGGTGTTCGTGAATATTAAGTTAGTTGGTTATGGGTGAGAGAAAAGGAAAGCACAATATATTTAAGATAAGTTTTAAGATAAGCTATTCATACATACGCATGCACATAGATTAGATGTACATAGTGCAGGAGAAGGTCAACAGATTAAAAGGGGGACAGACGAGGATGCTGAGTTTAGTTGGGAGTTGAGACATTTAATATAGAGGGATTCCAGAATTTTTCTATCAGAATCAGTAGAGTGAGAGGATAAAATGCTGAAATCAGATGTGCGGAGTGGATGGTCAAGGGACATGGCGTGGTTGCGTATGGGAGAGTGTTCTGGAGAGGAAATGGGAAGATGAGTACGGAATGACATGCCGAGATGCTTGAAGATGCGTAGTTGTAATTGTATGCCAGTTTGGCCTACGTAGAAGGAGTTGCATCCTGCGCACTGAAAAATGTAAAAACAGATGATCTGAGCATCAGGGGAAGTTTATCTTATCAATAGGTTAACCATGGCGACATAACACACCCCTGTCTCAATCCCACTCCTATGCTAAACCAATCAGAAAGTTCCCTCTTCATCCTCACTCTTGATCTACAATTTCCATAAAAAGCTTTCACCCCCTTCAGTAATTTCCCTTTCAACCCCCTTTTTATTAATATTTCGAATTACTTTCTCCTGCATACTCTATCATATGCTTTTTCCAAATCCAGAAAACATAAATACCCAATTTTATTTTTTTCACGCAATTTCTCTGTAATCAATCTCAGTGTGAATACCTGGTCCACACATCCCCTACCTCCCTAAAACCCTCTTGTTTCTCACCCATTCCCTCACTTGTAAATTCTTTCATTCTCCTCACTAACACCTTCCCATAAATCTTTCCTATCACGCTCAGCAGACTGATCCCCCTATAATTTTTACAAACCATCTTATCATTTTTTTGTATATGGGTACAATGCAAATTCATTGATTTTCAAAAAATAAAACAAAATATCAATATATTTCTTTTCTTTTCTATAACTTTAATATATATATATATATATATATATATATATATATATATATATATATATATATATATATATATATATATATATATATATATATATATATACACTGTAAAAAAAATCCGCTCTTATTCCGCTGTTGAAAAGCGGAAATTTCAGCTGAAATTTCCCGTCTACGTAAGACCGGAAACTGAACTTTAATGTCCGCTTTACATGGTGGCTTTCCGCTTAAAAACTGGCTTTTTATTGTGTATATATATATATATATATATATATATATATATATATATATATATATATATATATATATATATATATATATATATATATATATATATATATATATATATATATATAATGGGATAATTAAAAAAAACATAATTCACTTAATTTATATACTGCCTCTGTATATATATATATAATAATAATCATAATATAATATAGTAATTATTATTAGTAATATAGTAATTGTTATTAGTAATTATTATACTATAATTAATTATAGTATAGTAATTATTACAGTGAGTATATATATATATATATATATATATATATATATATATATATATATATATATATATATATATATATATATATATATATATATATATATATATATATATATATATATATATATATATATATATATATATATAGACTTTTACCTATGACAATAATAATAATAATAATAATAATAATAATAATAATAATAATAATAATAATAATAATAATAATAATTCTTAGATCTAGCAAGGAAGTCCATTATATTGTTAAATTTAGAACTTCGATATTGAAGTTCAAAACTTTCGCTTAATATGGTTTGAAAAAACCCAAGAACTTGTCCAAAATCATGTGGATACGTTAAGTCAAGTATATAATACACACCTAAAAAAATTATTACAACACGAAGCGAAGAACAATTTGGAATATACATCTTTTTTTCTTTGGGAAGGTAAATAATCATTTCTCCATCTTAAAGTGTGGCATAGGGACCTTGAAAAGGGTCGATTTCTGATGCCGAAACTAGTCTTTGGTCACCTTCAGAGAGATAATCTATGAGTGCATCTATACTCGAGATATCAATTCTGTGAAGCTTACGTATGATCGTCTTAGCAGCAGTCATCAGAGAATTAATATTTGAGCCGAGCCTCAAGCCTATTTCATAGCAAAGCTGGAAAGCACAAAAAGTAAATAGATTAGTGAAAATACTATATTATTATTATTATTATGAAAATATTTAAGGGATCGAGGAATAAGTTAAAATGGTAAGAAATAGTGAGGGCTTAGAAGATTTCACAGGGTTATACCACGATGCTTTTGAGCATTGAATAAAAGAAGTCTTAATGGAATTGTTTATTAGTAAGAGGTAGGTGGTGGTGGTGGTGGTGGCGAGTATATTAACACAATGGTGTAATTTCTGAATGCAAGAAGCAATTGGAACAAGTGTTGGAATTTAAGCATCTTGGGTACATTAAAAAAAAATGGAATAATAGGTGTTGTGTTAGGAAATGTAACATTCTCTAGCTGAATTACATATCTAGGAAATTAATAAAAAATAATTAAAATAAAATATAATAATTTAAATAAAATTTAATAATATAAAAATAAAATAATTAATAAAAATTAAATAAAAATGAAGCAACTTACAATAGAATCTACCAAAAGATAATCTGGTATCGTCTCCTTCTGCTTGCAAGCGACACCAAAGATCCTTTGTTATGAAAAGCGCCTTTTTTAGCTGAGTACATTGCCACAATTTTGAAGGTAAAGTCTACAAAGTAATATTAAAAATTAAAAACATAAAAGTAGTATATACAAATACAATTTACAATTCTAGTAAATGATTGCATCGCTGCCATAATTACGTAATAGTTTAGCAGATATTTTACCTTTACATTATTATATTTTGTGAATAAGATAAAAAATATTACTGCGAGATGCATTTACTTTCTTAATTTTTGAGTTTAATAATAGCATATTACATTAAGTGATATAAAGCTGTGGTTGTTAAAATTACTTGTTCTAGATTTTACATGATACTTATTTCATCATAACTGTTAATCAATAATACATGCAGCAAGTGGCGTAGAAAAGGAGAAATTCTATTTCAAATGATCTCACATTAAATTTTAAAATGTTTAGAATAACATGCAATAAATACCTGCAGAAGATTGAATGCTTCATCAACAGATGTAGTTTCACATACAAATACTTTTCCTTCTTTACGAGTGACTTGTTTTCTTCTTCTATCTGCAAGATGAGATATAACCCACTTAAGAGGTCCTGTCCTCTTATAACTTGCTTTAACTCCTTCATCCTGATGTATATTTGGGTATGCAGTGAGAATAGCTTTCTCCAGCGCTTTATAGCCCCGTTTTTGTTCAGCTCTGTTTTTTGAAACCAGGTAATTGTTTTGGCTGAAAAAACAAGTATTAACGATACAGCTTTGGAAAATCACATTGAATAATTATTACTTCCCCTTTTATATATATATATATATATATATATATATATATATATATATATATATATATATATATATATATATATATATATATATATATATATATATATATATATATATATATATATATATATATATACTACAATGCTCTTACATCCCCTCCATTTAACACTATGCCAACAGCTCACACATTATCCTTCACTCTGCCACTCACCTCTTACTTCTCACTTCTTTCATTTCTTGTTTCCTTAAGAAACTTTCTGCTTTTTTTATTTTTGTTTTTCTTATAAACATCTCTGCTTCGTTTACCTTCCACTCTCGAATATACATATTT
Organism: Armadillidium nasatum; assembly: GCA_009176605.1. Taxonomy (NCBI): domain Eukaryota; kingdom Metazoa; phylum Arthropoda; class Malacostraca; order Isopoda; family Armadillidiidae; genus Armadillidium; species Armadillidium nasatum. The sequence goes on along the minus strand of SEYY01022260.1, from coordinate 4,157 downwards.
ACTAGATTTTTCCTTTCTTTGTAATCTTTCAATTATCTTTCCTTCCCATCTCACTTGCTTTTCCAGTTTTCTCCCGCCCTGGGCATTTTTTCTCGCGTCTATTTTTAAATCGTCATTCCACCATTTTCCTTTGTTTTTTTTTTCTATTTGTGAATCTGCAGACTTCTCACTATTTAAAATACCACCATTCGCTTTAGACCAATTCCATTCAACATCACTCTTCTCTAATACTTTCACATATTTTAATCTTCATTGTGGGTCAGTTATTTTTTCATTCTTTATTCTATCAAAGTTTCTCCTTCCTTCTTTCTTTGACATCTCTGAACCTTTTAATTTCACCTTCAATGGAACTATTTGACAAGCAAATATTCCTTTTTCTACACCTATCGCTACTATAACATTCCTCACAAATTTCAACGTTTCTCCTAACGTAACCCAAATTTATTTGGATCAACACATCCATGTTCTCCCCGTTAATCTTTCAGGTATACTTATTAACTAACTGGCTTGTGCGTAAAATAGTTGTAGTGATGATGATGATGATGATAATAATAGTAGTAATAATAACAATATAATTACATTTTCTAAAATAATAATGAAAAAAGAAAATCGGGTAACTTTCAGTGAGCAATTCTTAGTACTTACTTCAAATATACTGATAATTCAGAAACAAAGAGTTTTCTATAGTAATGAATCCGGCTTTGAGTCGCTTTACCTTGAAGATAATCTGCCAATGCTGGAGAAAAACTTGGTAAAGAAAATTGGATCACTATATTCACTAGTAAGAGATGCATCAAACTGAGGATTGGGATTTACTTCAACACCTGCAAATTAAAAGAAAAATTAAGAAATCTGATTTCTATTTAGTTGGTTAAAAAACAAAAAGGTTTCAATCAAACAAACCTTCACATCAAAGATTATCTGCCCAACAACTAAAGCCACCTGTTCTCAATAAAAACTATATTGGGAAATATTTTTCCTTTCTTATGTACTGGGCATAACTATGTTCTTAAAATATGATATGCATGAAATTAAATATCTAAGTAAGTTGAAGAAACTAAATTAGACACTAACATATAAGAAAGCTTGAAGGTTATAACTTATAACCCCTTTCTGCATGACTTAGAAAAAATACTTGGTTGATGAGTGACAGATGGAATTCAAAATCATGTTGAATATATCAGTATATATATATATATATATATATATATATATATATATATATATATATATATATATATATATATATATATATATATATATATATATATATATATATATATATATATATATATATATATATATATATATCAAAGAAATAACTTATTTTAGCCATTCCCATTCCTTTCATAATCAAAATTCTTTTCTGAGCAACTTACAATCAGGTACCATATATATATATACCGTATATTATACGGTATATATATATATGGTACCTGATTGTAAGTTGCTCAGAAAAGAATTTTGATTATGAAAGGAATGGGAATGGCTAAAATAAGTTGATATTTCTTTGATGATCTTTATAATTTTCATTTTGAAAATTCAAAATTAGTTAGGCTATAAATAGTTCTTATACTCATATTCATATTATTGTAGTATCTCCGTAGGGTTACTATTTGAAATTTCAATACTTAAGTTTAAAAATATTTCTGAGAATTAATATCTTCTAAACCAGGGGTGGGGACTGGAGAACCTGTGACCTTCTGCAACATTAAGTATGAGCTTCTAAATGAATTCTAAGTTTCCATAAAAAAATTTTCTTTATTTCTTTTAAAATGCATTTCAAAAATCCAATAGGCCTACTATTTGCATACTCACTTTAGATTAAACCTTTAAAAAATATCAGAGATATTTTGACTTTACTCATCAATGTTCCAATATCTTAAAAGAGAAAACAGCAGGTTCATTGATGATTGGGAAATGCATGTTGTTTCTGCTCAAGATATAGTCAGAAAACATTGAATGAATATTAAATTTAATCCATTATATATATTTATGGCTCTTCGTCTTATCAACTTTCCTGTTCTCACTAATTCTCTCCACTCTCTTTCTGCCCATCAAATTGTTCTTCACTCTCTCTATACTATCATTATTACAATGGACACTTCTTCTGAACTCTCCCATCGCATACCTCCTCCATTAACAAGAGCTCGAGTGACATGTCTTTCTACAGTCTCATCCTTTATCTGTCCAACTCTCCGAGCCTAGACTTAACCCCTATGCTCAATCTTACATGTACTCAACTGGTAAAGTTTGGAACCCACTCCCTGTATCTGTTTTCCCAACTTCCTCTGGCTTGCACACTTTCAAACACTGTGTATTGGGTCATGTTGGCCAATCTTGACCAGAATCTGACTTTGCTCACTGGAGGATAGATACCATATATATATATATATATATATATATATATATATATATATATATATATATATATATATATATATATATATATATATATATATATATATATATATATATATATATATATATATATATACCGTACATAAATAACTACCAGCTATTACTGCTAATACATGTGGCATGCTGTGTTGGTCAACATTGCTGAGTATCTGTTAGTAACCTATATAAATTGAAAATAAACCTAGATATAACCCATATGGATTATTGTTGCCATAAACCTACCCAAAAAATGAATGGATTTTTCAAAAATGATAATCAGATAAAAAAAAAAATTATTTGTGATGTGTGTTAAGGCCTAACAAAATTCACACTTTTTTTTTTTTTTTTTTTTTTTTTTTTTTTTTTTTTTTTTAGAAAACAGGTTATTAGCATTTACCTTCTAAAAAGCAAAAGTAAAAAAAAAAATTGTTTTATCTCACCCCCCCCCCAGAAAATAATAATAATAATAATAATAATAAATAAATAGGCCACTGTGAAATTGCTTGAAGTTGTGTATCATTAACATTGAATATTGTCAGCTAAGCTTGCATTCATTTAGTTAGTATATATATATATATATATATATATATATATATATATATATATATATATATATATATATATATATATATATATATATATATATATATATATATATATATATATATATATATATATATATATATATATATATATATATATATTCTAACTAAATGAATGCAAGATTAGCTTATATAATATTCAATGTTAATGATATAAATACTTTTAACAACTTCGGACATGCCTACTTATTTATATACTTTTTTTTGGGTGGAAGGAGGTGAGGTAAAACAAATTTGTTTAGGACTTTTGCTTTTTAGGGGATAAATGGTAATAATGTTTTTTTTTTTTTTAAATTTAGCATGAATTCTCATAGGCCTTTACACACAGATCAAAAATGATACCTTTTTTTTATCTGCTCAGCATTATTGAAAAAATCCATCCAAGTTTTGGGTAGGTTTATCCATATGGGTTATATCTAGGTTTATATCAATTTATATAGGTTACTAACAGATACTCAGAAATTCTGATCCATACAGCATGCCACAGGTATTGGTAGTAATTACTGGTAGAATTTTTTTTAGAAGGAAACAATGTTGCAGTGGGCCAATGTTCTCCACCTCTGGCCAAGCCTATGCCGATAGATGGGTTGGGAGAGTCTTGATTTACAATTATGGCTTTTTACTGCCTTGTGTTTACCTTGATAGGACAGTCTTAATACTAGTAAGTCCATGTGGCTTGTTACTATCCCTTATTTGCCCATTATTTCCTTGTATAACAATTGGGTTTGAATTCTCAGCATCGCTTCTAATCGATATTAATCTAGTTTTACAGACTATTCAATAAAGTAAAAAGTCCACCATAAAACTACCAAAATATATTTTAATGGGTGAACTATAGGAACATTTTTGACTATTCCTTTTATATATATATATATATATATATATATATATATATATATATATATATATATATATATATATATATATATATATATATATATATATATATATATATATATATATATATATATATATATATATATATACTGTTCAAGTGCAATAAAAAGAAATATTGAAATAATGAAATATTTGTTCATTTGAAAATAGTTTTTATAAATATATGAAAAAGAAATAAATCAAGTATGAATGAAGTGGAAATTAAAAAATAACAAAAATATTAGACAGTAAAATTTGGAGTTGCTCTAAGGTTGGAGT
>SEYY01022259.1:30000-32500 GCA_009176605.1 Armadillidium nasatum | reverse complement strand
GAAATGTGTACAAAAGTGGCAAACGTCTGTTTCTCTTTCAATACTTCTGCTTCATTTCTGCATAAATTATTACAGTCTTTCATAACCAGAAATAATTTCTGATAATAGTATCTCAAATGTATCCATAATTAAAAATAACTTTTAGCATTGCAGCAATATTATATATATATATATATATATATATATATATATATATATATATATATATATATATATATATATATATATATATATATATATATATATATATATATATATATATATATATATATATATATATTATATATATATATATATATATATATATATATATATATATATATATATATATATATATATATATATATATATATATATATATATATATATATATATATATATATATATTATATATATATATATATATATATATATATATAATATATATATATATATATATATATATATATATATATATATATATATATATATATATATATATATATATATATATATATATATATAATATTATATATTTTTTTTTTTTATTTTTTATTTTTTAAATTTATTTTAATAGTTTATATCTTTAATTTAAATTATAATATTATAATATTCTAATTATATATATATATATATATATATATATATATATATATATATATATATATATATATATATATATATATATATATATATATATATATATATATATATATATAGTATATTAGTTAGTTAGTTAGTTAGCTAGTTAGTCTGAGGACTTAGGAGCTCATGGGGTCGGAGTGTGATAGATATTTTTTTATTATTTTAGTGTTTAATTTTTATTTGGATATGTGTAAAAAAAAATAAAGAAATAATAGTACAATATAATATAATAATAATAATAATAATAATAATAATAATAATAATAATAATAATAATAATAATAATAATAATAATAATAATAATAATAATAATAATAAAAAAATAATAATAATAATAATATATATAATATATAATAATAATAATAATAATAATAATAATAATAATAATAATAATGATAATAATAATATAATAAATAAAATATTATATAATAATATAATAATATAATAATAATAATAATAATATAATAATAATAATAATTGTATAATGATTTTCATAATTAATAATAATAATAATAATCAAATAAAGTTTATTCAAAATAAATAAAAGTTTAGCTATTACATACAATTATACTGTTAAATACAATATAAAAATACAAAGGTAACAATAATAATAATAATAATAATTATATAACAAAGCAGTTCTCTGAAAAGGGGCTGCTAAAAACTTAGTTTTTTCCAAAGTTTAATAATATATATATATATAAATATATTAATATATATATATATATATATATAGATATTATATATTATATATATATATATATATATATAATAGTATATAATTTTATATAATATATATTTATAATATTATAATAATAAATAATAATATAAATAATAATAATAATAATAATTGTAATAATAATAATATATATAATAATAATATTAATATAAATAAATAATAAATATAATAATATAATAATAAAATAATAAAATAATATAAAAATAAAATAATAATATGCATAAAAAATAAAATTAATAATATAATAAAAGCTAAAATTTAAAGTATTTAAATATTATAATAAAAAATTGATAATTAATAGAATAAGTAATAGTAATAAAAATATTGTATTATATATATATATATATATAATAATAATATAATATATATATATATTAAATAATAATAAAATAATATATAATAATATATATAATATATATTATATATATGTTATATGAATTAAATAATATTATAATAATAATAATAATAAATAATAATAATAATATAATGAAAATAAATCATTTTTTCAATAAAAAATTAATCCGCATATGAAATGAATAATAATATATTATCCGCATATCCAAAAAACATATATACCGCATATTATATAGGTTATATATATATATATATATATATATATATATATATATTTATATATATATATATATATATATATATATATACATATATATATATATATATATATATATATATATATATATATATATATATATATATATATATATATATATATATATATATATATATATATATATATATATATATATATATATATATATATATATATATATATAGTACACATCATCACTGCTCACAGGCAGAGCCCTATTTCAAGGATAGGTTGTTATATCAATAAGAAAATAAGAAAAACCTACAAGTCTCGCATAAAGCAAATTTCGTCGGGGAGCACAGATGTGCTTTAAAGTATTTGAGATTAAATTCTGCAGGAAACACAGAAGATGGGATAGAATTCCACAAAACAGAGGTGGCCAGAAAGAAGGAGACATCACAGAGGAGAAGCCTAGAGTTGCCCATGTCCACACAAAATTTATATAAAGACAATGCATCCCTTTCTCTACGGGACCGTCTTTAAAGAGGAGGAATAGGTTGGGCTAATGCGCACTTCCAACATTGAGGG
>SEYY01022259.1:22500-25000 GCA_009176605.1 Armadillidium nasatum | reverse complement strand
AAAAAAAACGTTTTTTTCTTTCCCTCTGACTGCCTATATCCCTGTTCTCTACCTCCTATCTTAATTCCCAATCTCATATATATATATATATATATATATATATATATATATATATATATATATATATATATATATATATATTAGGGTTGGCCGACGCACCGGGTGCGGTGCGGTGCGGTGCGTGGTGCGGTCATTTTGGTGCGGTGCGGTGCGGTGCGCAACGCATTTTCAGCAACCTGGTGCGGTGCGGTGCGGTGCGAAAGAAAAATTAAAAGTGCGGTGCGGTGCGGTGCGCAAAGGAAAATCAACGGTGCGGTGCGGTGCGGTGCGTGGTGCGGCCTCTGGTGCGCACCGCACCGAAGTTGATGTCTCCTGCAATAATCATCTGTTTGTCAGATTTTATTATATATATATATATATATATATATATATATATATATATATATATATATATATATATATATATATATATATATATATATATATATATATATATATATATATATATATATATATATTATATATATTAAAATTGTTCATATATTTTCAAGGTATCATGACAGAAGAGTTAAAGTTAATATCTTTATTCCACTTTCCTCATTTCCTCTCGAAATTTCCTCGACAGAAAAATGAAATAGATTGTAAAAAGACGTGTCTTACTATCATCATGTTTCATTGAAGGAGGTATGCGATAGTAGAGTTCAATAGAGCAGTGCTGTTGTAATGAGCGATAGAATGGAAAGTAACAGAACTTTGACGTGCGCAAAGAGATTGAAGAGAATTAGTGTGAAAGAACTGAAAAGACTTAGATTCTATCTTTTCAAGAGCAACATGAGTGGGACTATCCCAGATGTGTGAAACGTACTCCATACAGTGAAAACAAGACACATGTGAAAAGTAAACAAATTTCAAAGGAGCTCCAGAATATTAAACATCATAGAAGATTGTTTTCATAGAGAAGTATTGTAATCCTTTAAAGAAAGATTACGAGAAAAAGAAATAGCGAGAATATTTAAGGACAGACGAAAGTTTGAGTGGCGATGTCAGAATTGCATTGAATGGTCTATCGAGTAGAAAGATGGAGGATCAGAGTTTTGGTGATGGAAAATTCCCATGTTTTCTCTCCCCTCTGAGAGAAAGACCAGAAGATGACTACTACTGGGTCACTCTCCTAGCATTAATTAATTGTTGTTGAGTATATATATATATATATATATATATATATATATATATATATATATATATATATATATATATATATATATATATATATATATATATATATATATATATATATATATATATATTTAACTGAAACTCAAGTGCCTGAGTGTTCTGAGAGCAAACCCTACTCTGTTTCCTCCTACTGTCTCTATCCTCAATTTTCACCCAAAGGCGGATATTGCGCAGACGTGCACAATGATGTTGTCCTTTCTTGTGTCTCTAATTTGGAATCTTTTGAATTCTTTACTTTATGGCTTAAACTTTTTTGGAACTCCAAAACTAAATTCATTTGTTCTGTCTACTTGTCTCCTAACTCTACAGACTATCCAAAATTCTTCGACTATCTTAACTCTAAAATAGAACACATTCTTCCTTCTTCTCCTTTCTCCGAAATCATTATTTTAGGTGATTTCAATGTTCACCACCGCCAATGACTTTCATCTAGTTCTTTTGATCCAGCTGGTGAACTCGCCTACCAATTTTCTATCCAAAACAACCTTGAGCAGTTGGTGCATATCCCTACCTATCCCTGACCGTCTTGGTGATGAACCCAACATACTAGATCTTTTCCTAACTTCTTATCCTTCCCCTTATACTGTAAAACTCTTTCCTCCTCTAGGTTCATCCGATCACCTTCTTATCTCTGTATCTTGTTCTGTCACTTCAAGTCTTCCACAAGAACTGCCCCCGCCTTCGTCGAGGAGACGTTTATGGCATTTCGGTGCCACTAACTGGCCTGACTTGCGGTCTTACTTTTCTGATTTTCCAAGGAATGATTACTGTTTCCGTGGGAGGGGTTCCTCGTAGTGTGAAGAGCGCATAACGGAGGTGATTCTCTCTGGCATGGAGGCGTACATTCCATATTCTTTCCTTTCTACTAAACCTAACAAACCTTGGTTTAACTCTGTTCTCCTGCTATTCGCCTCAGGGATGCTGCCTTTAGGGAATACCGTCGTCTTCAAACTCCAGAACCTCACTCAACTTATATTTCATCCCGAAATCAAGCAAAATCTATTCTTGGAGATACTAAAAACTCTTTTCTCCGTAGAAAATTCAATAATCTTTCTGGCTCCTCTTTCTCTCGCCCTTTTTGGCATTTTGCCAAAAATGTCAATTCTAACTTTGCTTCTTCCTCTTTCCCTCCTCTAGTATCTTCTGACGGTTCAATTGCCGTTTTGCCCTCCTCTAAATCTGAACTCTTTGTTGAAACTTTTGCCTTTCATTCAACCTTAGACAATTCCGGAGCTGTTCCTACTCCTTCAACCCCCTCTAACTC
>SEYY01022259.1:0-2500 GCA_009176605.1 Armadillidium nasatum | reverse complement strand
TTCATTCACTAACTCACTCCAATCTCTGTTACATCATACATCTTATGCTATACAGTTCTTATACAGCTTTCATACAGTTCTTATACAAATCTTATACAGTTCATCCGAATTCTGTGGTCGTATATCTATTCCTTTGTGGAGAGTTCGTGCGACTATTCTTTCCTTGCAGTCTTTTCCTTTCTCTGTCCAAATTTCTGACCCCAGATTTTACCGCTGTGCTCATTCTTACATGCATAACACTGGAAAAGTTTTTCCTCCTTTATATGAATTTCCAGTTTTAAACGTTGCGTATCTGATTATGTAGAGGATTGATTTGATCGTGGTTTTGAATCTTTCCTCGATGTATATTTTATTTTTGGGGTTATTTATAATATTTATTTTAATTATAAAATTATTATAATATATATTATATTATTATATATATATATATATAATATATATATATATATATATATATATATATATATATATATATATATATATATATATATTATATATATATATATATATATATATATATATAATATATATATATATATATATTATATATATATATATATATATATATATTATATAATATATATTATATATATATAATATATTAATATATATTATATATATATATATATATATATATATATATATATATAATATATATTATATATATATATATATATATTATATTCTATCTATATATTATGTATTATATATATATGTATATATATATTTTTATAATATATAATATATATTGTGTGTGTATGTGTGTGTATGTGTGAATAAAGATAAAGAGAGTGTGAGAGAACATAAGAGACATAGTGACAGTTTGTGAGTTTGTGTGTGTGTTATTTGGTGACTCGCTCATTCGATGAAAAGATTAAAAATAAGATTATTGGTTATTAATAAATAATAATCTCAAAACCTTTTAACAGCTTTTTGTTCCTCGTGAGAGAATTTCAGGAAGGACTTTTTTAACACTTTGTCGTTAGAGGAAGGAAATCGGCTAATAAATTTTTTTTTTTTTTTTAAATTATCTTTCGCTTAATGATGGAGGATTAAAATAAACTAATATTTGAAAAGATGTTAAAAATATATATATATATATATTATATTATATATATATATATTTATATATATAATATATATATATATATTATATATAATAATATATATATTATATGTTGTTTAAATATATATATTATATTATTATATATATATATATATATATAAATATATATATATATATATATATATAATATATTATATATATATATAATATATATATATATATATATATATATATATATATATATATATATATATATATATATATATATATATAATATATATATATTTATATATATTATTATATATGTATATATATATATATATATATATATGTTATATTATATATATATATATTATATATATATATTATATTATTATTATATATATATATTATATATATATTTTGTGATTATTATGAATGAATGATAATAAACTTTTGAATCTAAACAAAATTGATGCATTTACGTCATATGTGGAAGAGGAAGAGAATGGTTAAGAATTCTTTTAGTGTAAGTGAGAAGTTTAATTAAATTTTTAATTTTGGGAATTACAAAATGAAAAATGATAATTCACATTATAATAGATAAAGTCTTTCTTATAATGAAAATTATTAATGTCAAATTTATTATATAAATATATATATATTATTATATATTTTTATATTATATATATTATAATATATTTATATATATATTATATATATAATATATGATATTTATAATTATTAATATATATATATTATATATATAATATAATATATATTATATATATATATATAATATATATATATGTATATATAATATATTGCTTTTTAAAATATTTTAATGAACAATTCTTAAATAATAGTGTAAGCATAGTGGTTTTTATTTTAATTAACAATATGCTTTTTGCGATGCTTTTTAAATCTACTTAATTTTTTTTGTATTATATATATATATATATATATATATAATATATATATATATATATATATATATATATATATTTATATATTATTTTAGGTTTCTTTATGTACTCAAAATGATTCATTTTATTTAAAAAATAAAATAAAAAAAAGTAAAAAAAAGAAAAAATAATATATTTAAAAAAAAAAGGTTTGAAACCTTAAAACTATGAGAACTACGCCAACCTTCGACTTTATCTACCAATCAAGTAATTATATTAATTAAACAATTATTTCTAAATAAAATAGCAAAATCATTTGACAAATCTTCAATTACATACAAGAATAAATACCCCCATGTTGATTCTTCTTTCCTCCGTCGTGCAAAGCCAAGTCTTACCTTCTTGGGAAAGAAGCAATTTTGTGGTTTCTTTTTGTCGATTAAATCTACTTGGATGTTTTTTTTTTTTTTTTTTTTTTTAGTAAAAGGAAATGCTTTTTACGTCGACCTTCATCATTTATAATGTTTCAAGGCCATGGATATATCTTTGC
>SEYY01022258.1:82500-93485 GCA_009176605.1 Armadillidium nasatum | reverse complement strand
ATTTGTTTTTGTGATTTCAGGTTTGAATCCAGGTTGCCACGTAATTATAAAAACTCCTCTGACAATTTTTGTTGTTTTTTGTGGTGAGATGACATTTTCTACCCAAAAAAACGTCGAATTACTCCAATCATAAAGACAGCATTTCGGAACTATTTGGGTATCCAGCTAAGGGATAAGGACTAGCCCTGGGCACCACATATTGTCTGCAATTTATGTGTTGTGAAGCTACGTCGATGGTTCAACAAAAAAGTACATTCAATGTCATTTGTTAATCCCAATGATTTAGAGAGAGCATTCAAATCATGTAAACGATTGCTATTTCTGCATGATACCTCCCCTCCATCATGACATGTTAAGAAAAAAAGCAGACTGTCGAATACCCCAACATCTCGTCAGCTATTCGACCAGTACCACAGGAGAAAGTCTACCTGTACTACTCCTCCAGAAGAGTATACTCAACAGTCAGATGTAGACGAAGATTGTGGAAGGGAGAAATCACCGCGTCCTTCATCATCCCTGGATCCTGATTTTATACCACAAACTGAACTCTCAAGTGGGCCACAAATGTTTAGTCAAGCAGAACTAAATGATTCAATTCGAGAATTGGACCTATCTTTAGACAAAGCAGAGATTCTGGCATCAAGGCTTCAACGAAACCTTCTGCAACCTAATGTTAAAATGTCTCTGTACAGGACTCGACCAAATGATTTGAGGTAGTACTTTAGAAAGGAAATTACTCTTGTTGCCTGCTGTAATATGACTTGTTAGTTGACTCGTCAAAGCTAAGTTTAAAAACTGTATTGTTACACAATGGCAATTCTCTCCCTTCAGTTCCTATAGGTAATGGTGTATACATGAAGAAGCATATAAAAAAATGAAATCACTTCTGAAAAGAATTAAGTACACCGACCATCAGTGGCAGATCTGCGGGGACTTGGTCATAGCAATACTGCTGGGCATGCAGTTGGGATACACCAAGTACTGCTGTTTCCTGTGTCAGTGGGACAGTCGGGCTAGGTCTTTTCACAACAATATAAAGGTCTAACCAAGGGAAAATCACTCCTCCGGAGAGAAAAATGTCCAGCATCATCCTCTGGTAGAAAGAAAAAATTCTTTTGCCCCTCTACACATAAAACTTGGACTCATGAAGAACTTTGTAAAGGGAATGAACCAGGAGGGAGAAGCTTTTCAGTACCTTAGAGAACTATTTCCACAGCTCAGTGATGCTAAAGTTAAAGAAGGCATCTTCATTGGTCCGTAGATTCGTCATCTTCTTAACGATAAAAATTTCGAGCAAGTTCTCCAGGATCATGAGAAAGCAACTTGGAGGAATTTAAAGATGTTGCGCATGGCTTCCTGGGGAAATCGAAGAGTTGATAATACCTGGAGATTGTGAATAATCTTTTAGAAAAGTACTATCGATTAAACTGCAACATGTCACTGAAAAAAACATTTCTTGCATTCTCACTTGGACTTTTTCCCTGACATCTGCGGTGCAGTGAGTGACGAACATATACGGAGAGCGATTCCACCAGGACATTTTGAAAATAGAACGAAGGTACCGGGGAAAATGGAAAATTCTATGCTTGCTGACTACTGTTGGGCAATGACAAGAGTTCAAGCGTCTAGCAAAGAGAAAACCTTCAAGTGATTAAGCCCTTTTATTTGAGGTTTTATGAATCCATAAAACCAGAGTTTGGCCTATTAAACAAAATCTAATGTGACATTCATATTTCTCTACCCAAAATTAGGGTAGTTTAGCTATTTTGAGAAAGGAAAGAATTTCAAAGTACACTTTTAGTATTTCTTTTTGAGATTAGTATATCTAAAAAAACTAAAGCTAATAAACAAAATCTAATGTCATATTCGTTTTTCTTGACCCAAAATTAGGGTAGTTCACCTATTTTAAGAATGGAAAAAATTTTAAAGTACATTTTTTGTTGACCAGTTCTATTAGAAGACCTTAGTGGATTAAAGTTTTTTCTGAGGAAACTAAAAATCAAAATGAGGAAACTAAAAATCAAAATGAGGAAGTTAAAAATCAAAATGATGATGCAAAATCAATATGAGGAAACTAAAATTCAGAATGAGGAATCTAAAATTTAAAATGAGGAAACTAAAAATCAAAATGAGGAAGTTAAAAATCAAACTTAGGAAACTAAAAATCAGAATGAGGAAATTAAAAATCAAAATGAGGAAACTAAAATTTAAAATAAGAATACAAAATCAAAACTATCATCTAACTTCTTAGATTCCAACATCAAAACTAATGACGACAGCAAAATTGAAATAAGGATAAAGAAACGTACGTGAATTAGGACTCATTCACTCTTCTATTTTACACTGCAAATTTGTCCTAACGAATCGTTGGGACAAGTGTCAAAAATGTCACAGTAAAATTTTCAATAGAGAAAAGACAAGTTAAGCATAAGAAAGTAGCCTCACCGATTGATTTTCTAATAAGAAAATAACTTAAAAAATTTGGTTGTCACATTTTTGCCATTTGTCCCAACGATTCGTTAGGACAAATTTTGCAGTGTATAAAACAACTATTATCAAAATTTTAATAGTTAGAGCTTTAATATAACGTAAAATTGGAATCATTATGAAAAAGAAATTAAAAGATTTATTAAAAATTTAATAAAAACCAACCCTCTCCAATACTTAATAAGAAAAGAGGATTAAGAATACTCTTAATAATTTACTTAATAATAACAACAAAATCAATGCATTAGAGGACATTATTGAAGTTATTTTACAGGGATTATAATAAACTACGCAAAATAGGCAAATGCTCTAAAAATGAAGGCTTAAAATCTTAATATAATACACATCCGTCCTTAATATTCTACTTCATTAATATTTCTCATTCTGACTAATTGGCTACAATTTTGTTAAGTCTTTGATACGTTCATAATAAAGGTAGAGAAAGGGTCCTTGCTGGCTCTGATGTTTCTATTCAGGAGTGAAAAGTAAAATAACATAGATAGCATTAAATCAAATATATATATATATATATATATATATATATATATATATATATATATATATATATTATATATATATAATATATATATATATATATATAATATATTATATATATATATATATATAAGTGCGTATATATATAAATAAAATAACTATATATATATATATATATTATTATATATATATATATATATTAGTGTGTTTCGTGTGTTTATATATATATATATTATATATATATTATATATATATATCATATTATATAGTAATATATTATATATCAGAGGTGGAAAGCGAAATGAGAGCGCAAAAGGCAATTTGCGCTTTAATAAAAACATTTGCGCTTTTGCGCTAAATTTCGAAAATGTGCGCTTTTGCATTTTGCGCTTAACAACTTTTATAAGAGCGCAAAAGCGCAAATTTGCGCTTTAAAAAATATTTTGCGCTCTGTTGCGGAAGTTTTTTGAAATTAGCGCTTACCAATTTGCGCTTCATCAATTTTCTTAATAAAAAAACAATTTTCGGCTTATATTTCAGTTCTTATTTAATCAGCCAAATTATATTACTCTTTTTGTTAATTAAAAGTTAATACTTAAATAGGAATGCCGATATATAAAAAAAATATCGATATTGTAAAAAAATATCAAAATTGTCCTCGATAATATAAGATATTGTTTATATATATATATATATATATATATATATATATATATATATATATTATATATATATATATATATTGTAGATATATTATATATATATATATATATATATATATATATATATATTGGTTATTGACTTATTTTGTTTATTGTTTTATTTGTATGGAAAAAGCCTTGTCTTCCAATATTTAAAAAACTGACAAGGAGTAATTTACGAGTACATCGAAATAATACGATTATTGCTGTTAGGCTGGATATGTGGCAGGATGAGAAGAATGCGTACGCGGGGGTTCTATTGCCTAACCTCTTCCTCCTCAAGAACAATCTCGTGGAATTGCAACGAGAGGTGAAAAAACTTAACTATGCCAAAAGCTTAGTCAACTACTTACTAGCAGCCAAAGCAAACAAAGGGAAAAAAAGGGATTTGACCAGGTTCAGCAGGATTTTGATGATTGTGATTTGCTTAGGGCAACAGCTCTGCACCCTCACTTCAAACTCGGAGTGGCACATAGTTAAATGAGGGGAAGTTCCAGCTGTAAGACTAAGATATTGGAGGAAATAAAGTGTAATTTGCATCGAATTTTACCCTCCACATCAAGGCACTGGCAAAGGTGATGGGAATGAATCTGAAATGGACCCATTTAAGGTGAGCTATTTTTATAATTTAGAACAAACTTTAAGCATCTCTTGGCCTATATATATATATATATATAATATATATATATATATATATATATATCTTATATATTATATATATTATTATATATATAATATAATTATATATCACTATATATATTATATATATATATATATATATAAATTATATATATTTATATATATATTTATATATATATATAATATTATAATATATATAAAAATTAAAAATATTTATATAAATATCACTGAGAGATAGAATGAGGAGTGAACTGGTGAGAGAGAAACTTGGGGTGGAATCAATTTGAATGCATAAAAGAAACCAGCTGAGATGGTTTGGTCACTTGAAGAGATGGGGGAGGGGAGAAGACTGGAAGATGCTGGAATGAGACCAGAAGTAAGAAACCGGAGGAAACCAAGGAAGAGATGATGGAGGCGAAATACGAAGGAAAAGACACTGGAAAGGTGGAAGACAATCGAATGTTTGAGACAGAAATGCTGAGAAATTTTGGGGTACACCCGACAGGCGTCAGCCTACCGTTTGGACGGTGATGAATGATGATGATGATGATGATCATATATATATAATATATATATATATTATATATATATATTTATATATATATATATATATATATATATATATATATATATATATATATATATTCGTAATCATTATTTATAATGTTCAAATGAAACTTAAGATTTGAGTTCTTGATACCATTTCTAAATATTCAGAAACTGAAGGCCCCATATATCTAGCAGACACCTCTGGAGAAGTTGCGGCAAACCTTGGATAGCTGGGATCAGTAAATGTTCACCACAATACCCTCTCACTATGAACCTTTTCCCATGTGAATACCAAGAGGCCTGGGTGGACTTTTTGAAGTATAATACCCATTACCCAGCTCAGGGCCGTGGAGAGTTGTTTGGTCAAGCTCTGAATTCTAAGACCAAGAGGGCAGCCATTACATCCAAAATTTTGAAAAATTTATTTTATAAAGGAATAGACCCTTTTCAGATGCAAGAGAGAGCTACAGGAGAAGAGATCTAAATGGCTGAATAAATATAATAAATTCTTTCTAATTTTTTGTTATATATTTGCATTATCAAATAAAATTTAATAAAAAAAAAAAAAAAAAAATTTTTTTTTTGCTCAAAATTTGCGCTTTCAAATTTTTTTTTTATTTGCGGACATGTGCCTTTTGCATTTGCGGACTAATTTTTGAAAATGTGCGCATTTGTATTTGCGGACATTTTAAATTTCGCTTTGAGTTTGCGCTTTCTAAAATTTTAAATTATATATATATATTATATATATATATATATATATATAATATATATATATATATATATATATATATATATATATATATATATATATATATATATATTATATATATATATATATATATATACCACAGGTTCCGATGAACTACCAGAGGGATGGCTTCAAGCAGTGCCGGCAAATGAAACCGGTAAGAATCGTAAGCAAGCAGGTCGTTCAGGTGTTCCGGTAGGATATATGGGTCGATTAAATTGTCACCAATTATTCCGGCCCACACATTAACCCGGAATTGGGACTGGTGTCTGAATAGGTGAATGTTGTGTTCCCAGATAAGGGTGCCAAATGATGCTTCATCTGGGAAAAGGATCAACGACGCTATGTTATTTAGACGTTAATGTTGCTGGAACCACTGACAAAACTGCATACTGGGAGACATAATCCACGGGAGTGAGGCACTAGACACGTTGGTAATGATAAGGGTGAAGATTCTTATCAAGCAGTTCATACGAGAAGGTCCACTGTGACACGTCATGACGCTGGGCAATAGCTAAGGAACTGACTTTGCAATCTCTTACAACGTCCCGAAGAATTGCGTACTTTCTCTCACGTGAACGTACAGCGCTGGGAGGTCCCAGGTGATGATTCTGTGCTTACAGTTGTCCCTTTTCAAGTAATCTCCGAAAGACGTTTGATAAGGTCACCTTTTGTGTACGCCCGTCGATACAATGATGCTGCCTCACGACAATTCCCGTTTGCTCATTCATACATGAAGACAATATCATCCTGTTCCTACATAGTGTAGCCTAACATCGTCATAGCACTGATGATCCTCTCCTGTCGTATTCACAATTGCCGTACATATGATCTCTACGAACATTCCGGAGGATGGGGTCACCTCTATGACATCATGTCGCCAAGCACTGACCAGTGGGTGAAACGTTTTAATAAACTATTTATGTTGCTCACCAATGCAAATGCTTAACCTTGTAAGTACGGTCTTGAACAACATTCCCACAAATGCATCGTACCTCGTATTCTTTCGTTAGCTGTCATGTGACCTTCCACCTCTACCGTGCATTTCCACATGATGTGTATTTAAGGAATATGTTTCTCACAGCAGTGTTTTACTACCTCACGGTGTTTGTCGGTTTACTTAGCATTCACATATATATATAATATATATATATATATATTATATATATATATATATATATATATATATATATATATATATATATATATATAATATATATAATATATATATATATATTAAATTTGCCAAGATTTTCCTGCAATATGAAGGAGTAAAGTTTTGAAAAATCTGTAAAATGGATGGCAAAGAGACCTCTCTCTGAGAATGGAATAAGCGTTCCTTCACAAGAAAACTTCGATTCTATCTTTTTATCCATTCGATTATCCAAGTAATACAGTAAAGCGATCTTCAAATCTTCAAATCTAGGTATTCTTTTTTTTATGGCTTTCCATTTTTACAGATTTTTTCAATATATATTATTATATATATATATAATATATATATATATATATATATATATATATATATATATATATATATATATATATATATATATATATATATAATATATTCAAAACTTGTGTTTCTGAGGTTGCATCCTGCCTTGGTAAACTATTTCGTCTATGTCTTTCTACATCAACCTTTCCTTCTTGCTGGAAACGTGCGCTCATTCAACCTGTGCCGAAGAAGGGGAACCCCTCTCAACCCTCTAACTATCGTCCAATTTCTTTAAACTCCGTTCTTTCTAAAGTTTTCTAATCTATCCTTAACAGGAAGATTTGGAAACATCTCAATTCTTCTAATCTTCTCTCTAATCGCCAGTATTGCTTTGGTAAAAAAACGATCTTCTTTACCTTCTCTCTGACTCTTGGATTTTCTCTCTTCGGCGTGTCTATGAATCTTTTGCTATAGCGTTAGACATATCAAAAGCCTTCGATAGAGTCTGGCATAAACTTTGATTCCAAAACTTTCTAATTTCGGATGGAATAAATCCTTCTCTCTGATTTCCTTTCTGATTGTCCTATAGTACTTTTTGCAGACGGCTACTGTTCTTCCTATAAATCTATTAGTAGTGGTGTTTCTCAAGGGTCTGTCATTTTCCCAACTCTTTTTACATTTTTTATTCATGATCTTTTTCCTATTGCTTCATCCCATATCTACTCCTGTATCGATGACTCCACTCTTCATTACTCTTTTCAATTTGAAAGACGCTCCTCCCAACCGCAGTTAAATGATGCAAGGAGGTTGGCTTTGGAACAACTAACCTCTGATCTTTCTAGTATTTCAAATTAAGGCACAGAAAACACGATCTTTTTCAATGCCTTAAAAACTCAATTTTCCCCTTTCTCTAACTGACTCAACCTTAAATACAACTATGATATCTCCTTCGAAAGCATACAATTCAAAACTTCATCTGTCCTTAATATTTTCGGTGTTTCTTTTTCTCGTGATCTTTCTTGGAAGGATTACATTACTTCTTTTCCAAACGAGCTCCTAAGAAGTTGGGTGTTCTGAGGCGCCTTCAAAATTTCTTTACGCCTCGCTGGCTGCTTGCTCTTTATAGGGGTGTTGTCTGTCTTTGTATGGAGTATAATTCACATATCTGGGACAGCTTCAATAGTGCAGTACTCATGGAAAAGGTGGTGTCTTGGACTTTTCTTCTTATCAATTGTTTCGTTCTCAGTAATTCTCTCCAGTCTTTTTCTTCCCGTCGAATTGTTGCGTAACTCTCTCTACATTATCTCTATTACAGTGGACGCTGTTCTTCTGAACTCTTTCGTCGCATACCTTCTAAACTGAGCAGGGCTCGTGGGACCAGTCTTTTGTACAGTCTCATTCGTTCTCTATCCAACCTCTCTGACCCCTGACCTAACCATTCATGTTCTCTACTGATAAAGTCTAGAACACAGTCACTTTATTTTTTCCTACCTTCCTTTGACTTTCACACCTTCAAATTCTTTCGGCTATTAATTGATCATCATTCCAACATTCTCCCAATTCTAGTGGAAAATTCCTTTACGCCTCCCAAGCTGCTTGCTCTTTATAAGGGTGTTGCTCGTCTTTGAGTTTTTTCCCCACCATAGGATATATATATAGATATATATATATTATATATATATATATAATAACTATATATATATATATATATATATATATATATATAATATATATATATATATTTAACAGTTTGCCACTACTCACGGGCAGAGTTCGTTTCTAGGAGGGGGCATGTTGAAAGAGAAAGAGAGCCTCACCTAGGCCCTAAACGACGCGCGCATTCCACACACACACACACACAACACATAATATTATATAATATTATTATATATATATATATAATATTATATATATATATATATATTATATATATATATCTATATATATTATATATTATATATATTATATATATATAATATATATATATATATATATATATATATATATATATATATATATATATTATATATATATATATATATTATATTATTATATATATATATATATATAGTATATATATATATATATATATATATATATATATATATATATATATATATATATTATATATATATATATATATATATATATATATATATATATATATATATATATATAGATATATATACAATATATATATATATTATATATATATATATTATATATATATATATATATATATATATATATATATATATATATATATATATATATAATGAAAGATAGATGCACTACTAACCAGATCCGAAATTTTGTAAAATTTTAATTTTTCTATATAGGAATAAAATGCTCTAAGTATAAATGGAAAAAAAATGTAAAAATACAAATTCAAAGAGTATTTTTAACCCGAAAAAGGATTCCACCTCCTCCTTTACCTTGAGTTTCACCTCCACCTCCTCCTTCACTTCCACCTCCACCTCCACCTCTCTTCCGAAATTTTTTTTTTGTTTCTAACATTTTTTAATCTTTTTTAAATGAAGTTATGAACACCAATATTTCCTCTAAAAAATGTGTTTAGAGATATCATAATAATAATAATAATAATAATAATAATAATAATCCCACTAATAACAATAACACCACTAACTACAACAACACAACAACAAAACTACAACAGCAACACTAACAACAACAACACTATCAACAAAAAATACAATAGCAACAATAACTGCAACAACAACAACAAGAAAACATCAACATCAACACTAACATTAAGAACAACACCAACATCAAGAACAACAACAAGAACACTGACTACTGCAAACAACAACAACAACAACAACAACAACAACAACAACACTAATAACAGAAACAACAACAACAATAATAATGCTAGCCACAACAACGACAACAACAGCAACAAAAATGTAAACAAAACTAACAACAACAGCAACACTAGCAATGACAATAACACTGACAACAAAAACAACAACAACGATAACAACAACAACAACAACAACAATAATGCTAGCCACAACAACGACAACAACAGCAACAAAAAGATAAACAAAACTAACAACAACAGCAACACTAGCAATGACAATAACACTAACAAAAACAACAACAACGATAACAACAACAACAACAGCAGCAGCAACAACAACAGCAACAACTCTAGCAACGACAAAAACAACACTAACAACAAAACCAAGAACAGCAACAACAACTACAATTCAGCAACAACAACAACAACAACAACAACAACAACAACTCAGCAACAACAATAACAATAACAACAACAACAATATTAACACTAATAACATGAGCAACAACAACACTAACAACAACATTGACAACAACAGCACTAACAGACACTATCAACAATAAAAACACAACATCACTTACAACAACAACAATGAAAACAAAAACAACACTAAGCACAACTGCAACAACAGTACTAACAACAACCTCAACTGTAACAACAACAGCAAAAACACTAACAACATTAGAAACAAAAAAAAACACTAACAATAGCAACAACAACAACACCACTAACAACCACAACAAAAACACTAACAACCCTGACACTATCAACAATAAAAACAACAACATCACTTACAATAACAACAACAACAAAAACAAAAACAACACTAAAAACAACAACAACACTAAGCACAACTGCAACAACAGCACTAACAACAACCTCAACTGTGACAACAACAGCAACAAAAGCAAAAACACTAACAACAACAGAAACAAAAAAAACACTAACAATAGCAACAACAACAACAACACCACTAACAACAACAACGTCAATAACCACAACAATAATACTAACATTAACTACAATAACCACGACAACAACAACAAAAACAAAAACCACTAACAACCACAACAATAACGAAAAAAACACTAACTAACTAAC
>SEYY01022258.1:72500-75000 GCA_009176605.1 Armadillidium nasatum | reverse complement strand
ATGGTTAGAGAAGGTAGAGGGGTGAGAATGAGAGAACAACAGGAAGTATCGGAAGCGAATGTGTCATTGTATGCAGATGATGTTGCCCTTCTGGTAAGGTATTGGTAGAGGAATTTGCAAAAGGTTGTGTTGAGTTGGGCTTAAGAGTGAATGCGGGCAAGAATAAAATGGATGAAAAATGAGGAGGGGAAGGGATGGGGTATAGGTGGTGGTGGTGAATTGTAGATTAAAGTAGGGAGGGAGAGATTGAAGTGGGTCAATTCATTTAAATACCTGGGGGTAAATTTTTTGGGAGGGGATTTAGTGTGGACGATGAAGTAGGGCATAGAATAAGATAAGGGGAGAAACTGCTAGGAAGGTTGTCCAGAGAGGTGAAGTTGAAAATGTTCTAGGGTTGCTGAGTACCGGTAGTTATGTCTGGTACAAGGTTTGGAGGTTGAATGAGAGAGAAAAAGAAAATAGGCTGAGGTTTCGAAATGAAGAGTCTGAGAGCGATGTGTGGTATAAGTAGAAGGGAGAGAGTCAGGAATGTTAGAAATAGGGAGATATGTAGTTGGAGAAGGAGTTTGGTTGGGAGAGCTGAACAAAGCATGCTAAGGTGGTTTGGACATGTTTGTAGGATGAATGGAGAGAGATTGGCAAAAAAGATGTTCGTTTCGAAATATGATGGATATGAGAGGTAGGGGTTGACCGAAAGGAGGTTGGATGAGCGCGGTCAAGGAGCTATTGAGGGATAGAGGGTTGAGCTGGGAGGAGAGTGTGTGGTTGACGGAAGATAGAAGTGAGTGGAAAAGAGTGGCAAGTTTATGAGTATTAGGAATGATTGTGGCTTATGGTAGACACCACCCCACAATTGTGGGAAAGATTGTGCGTATAATATATAATATATATATATATATATATATATATATATATATATATATATATATATATATATAGTATATATATATATATATATATATATATATATATATATATAATAATAATCTTCATCCCCGAGGAAGGACTATCGTCCTGTCAGTTGGATCTTTCGAGGAAGATCCTAGGGTTTCACGGGCCCACGGCGGTACCGCTGGCTGGGCCAGGCCTATCGCGGATGCCGGAGATTATTCCCATCAGTGGCAAAGGGCACTCCACTGATGTACTCGTTTAACGACTGAGTCATTCGGAGCTAAGCGCAAGGAGAAAACAGCTCACATTTCCGCTCCGGCCAGGCCTCGAACCCTGGACCTCTCGTTTGCCATAACGAGTGCTCGATCGACTGAGCTACGGAACCACCATATATATATATATATATATATATTATATATATATATATATATATTATTATATATATATATTATATATATATATATATATATATATATATATATATATATATATATATATATATATATATAATATATATATATATATATATATATATATAATATATATATATATATATATATATATATTATATATATATATATTATATATATATATATATATATATATATATATATATATATATATATATATAATATATATGCTATTTCAGCAAAGTGAGGAATAAATTCCTAAAATAAATGCCAATTACGAAAAAAAATCGGTGTTCTTAATTTCTATTATTATTATTATTATTATTATTATTATTATTATTATTATTTTTTTTTTTTTTTTTTTTTTTTACCACACCCCAGGTAGGACTTTCGTCCTGTCCAGTAGATCTTCTCGGAAGATCCTTTGGGTTTCTTGAGCCCACGGTGGATACCGCTGGCTGGCCTATATGCCGGAGATATTAGTTACAGCAACTGGTCTTTTTTTAGTTTACCGCTGAACCATTATTTTATTATTATTATTATTATTATTATTATATATATATTATTAATATATTATATATATTATTATTATTATTATTATTATTATTATTATTATTATTATATTATTATTATCATTTTTATCATATATATATTATTCATAAATTGAAATAAACTTTATGATAAATCTATATAATTGTTTCAACGATATATTGATTGATATATCGAATCGATATAGAGTATTTCAAATCAGTTTTCTTAATTATTATTTCTATTATTATTATTATTATTATTATTATTATTATTATTATTATTATTATTATAATTATTATTATTATTATTATTATTATTATTATTATTATTATTATTATTATTATTATTATTATTATTTATTATTATTATTATTATTATTATTATTATTATTATTATTATTATTATTATTATTATTATTATTATTATTATTATTATTATTATTATTTTTATCAAGATCATTATTATACTCATTTATCCATAAATTGAAATAAACTTTAGAATTAATCGAAATAACTGTTTCATCGATATATTGATCGATATATCGAATCGATATGGCGTATTTCATATATGAATTCTTAATTCTTTTATGAAAGGAAATTTCATTAAGAAAAATAATGATTTTGTCCTTGTTAATATTTTATAAGTGTCTTGTCTCACTATGCAAATCA
>SEYY01022258.1:57500-62500 GCA_009176605.1 Armadillidium nasatum | reverse complement strand
ATCTCGGAACAAACGAATCGGATCGAATAACATATAGAAAGAAATTTGTAGCCCCATAACTTCTCTATACACTTGCCAAAAATAAGATTTATACTTATTGTATTTTTTTTTAAATATTTGTTTTCAAAAGTAGGATTTTTTTTTTTTTTTTTTTTTTTTGAAACATTTTTTTTTTTTTTTTTTTTTTTTTTTTTTTTTTGCTAATAAAATTTTTTGTATAACTCTGGGAGCAAAAGTCTTTATTAAAGGTTTTTGTAGCCAATAGATTTAGGAACACACCCTCCAAATTTCAGATCAAAAAATTTTTCAGGTGGTCTCACCGTAGATTTCAACATACCTTAAATTTCCGAAATAACTTCTAAACCTTAAATCACTCGTAAAAACGTTAGGAATCGAGTTTTTTCGTCGAGAAAAAAGCTCTCTATACTGAAATTTTCAGGAGAATCAAATTGGACCCTCCCCTTTTAATTAATTAATTAATTAAAGTGTTGAATTTCACAAGATTGAGGCGACCCCAATATGAAATTATAATCAGATCAGCAAGAAAGGAATCGGAAAGATGAAGACGAGAGGCAATTCTAGATGCAAAAGAGGGTATAGATTTGAAATGAGTAGAAAAATGGTGGGTAGAATTATCGACACATGAATGGATAGGGTTAGATTAACAGCTGAGAAGATCATTAAAGAAAAGTTGGAATAAAGGGAGAGAAAATACAGAACATTGAGGAAGTAGTCATCACATTAACAGCAGCAGGAATGGTACAATTAGAAAGAAAGCTAGAGATGAGAAAGCAAAGAGAAAGATGAAACCCAAAGGAGCGGAGCTTTTAAAGCAGTGAGGCATGTCATACGCGGTCAAATGCTTTAGGTATGTCAAGCGCTACCACACTAGTCTCCCCATTGCCCATAAGGGCAGAAGACCATAAATCTATGTGATGGAAAGTATATCACCTGTAGGCCTCGAACTTCGAAAGCCATACTTGGTATCAAATAGAAGGAAATGGGATTCCAGATGATCTAAGAAATGAGAGTTGAGAACAGTTTAAAAGATCTTAGACAGAATACAAGTGAGAGCTATAGGGAGATGGAAGGATAAGAGCAACTACCTTTCTTCGGAATAAGTTGTACTAATGCGCGCCTTCAACTTCTGATGGAAAGTAATAGTATTAAGACATAGAGGGATCAAACCAGTTCATAAGCACGCTCCCTTAAAACTCTGGGAGGAATGCCATTCACGCCGCTTGCCTTCCTAGCGTTCATAGATTTCAGAAGTCCATGCACCTGATCAAACATAATCATAGGTAAAGGCATGAGACTTCTGAGAGGAGAAGTAGGAGGAGGATTGCCGGAGTCGTCCAGTCAGCCTAAACAAAACAAAAGTGAAATAGATAGAGCGGAACAAAATGTTGGACTGTCTATTTTCAATTGGAATGTAAGCAACAGAACCATCAGAGCGAATAAGGGATATATATATATAATATATATATATATATATTATATATATATATATATATATATATATATATAATATATATATATATATATATATATATATATATATATATATATATATATTATATATATATATATATATATTATATATTGAAAAATAATTATTTTCTTATTCATGCTATCCAAAAAATTAATCAAACATTAGACAACAAATTAATAACTTACAAAATTTTATACATCTGCATTAATTGCGGATGCGATATGCTGATGCGGATATTAAAATCATGAACTGCGGATGCGGATGCGGATATCACATACATCACTATATATATATATATATATATATATATATATATATATATATATATTATATATATATATATATATATATATATATATATATATATATATATATATATATATATATATATATATATATATATATTTTGAATTGCACAACTGATAAGTATTGAAAGAATAAAAAATTTTAGATCATTATTAAAATTTAGAAAAAAAAAAATTTAAATATATTAAAATAAAAAAAAATTAACATGTTTAAATTTAATTTTTATTTGTTTTGTTTAAAAAAAACAAAAATTCAACTTTTACAAAAGTTTTTTTTTTTTTTTTTTTTTTTTTTTTTTTTTTTTTTTTTTTTTGTTGATTAACATTTTTTTCTTTTTAAATTCGAAAGGATAATTATTTTTTAATATTAAATAGATTATTATTATTATTATTATAATTATTTTATCATTCTAATTATTTTCACTTCCTTGTCAAACCGCATTCGAATCCTATTTAGGACATTGCCCTTCACGCATTCATTTTATGAACATCTCGAACTCGATAGTTAAAACGGTAATTGTGGAATTAAAAATAAAGGATGTGATATTCCTACCATTCCCAATAGCATCCTCTAACACATTGCCGATATAATTTCTTTCCCATTAAAAGACCTATTTAATCTCTCTCTTCACACGTGTATATTCCCACATGTTTTCAAACTCACACGGGTATATTCCCACACGTTTTCAAACTCACACGGGTATATTCCCACACGTTTTCAAACTCACACGGGTGTATTCCCATACGTGTAACACCCCGATTGCCAAAAAGTTAGGTAGATCGATACCTCTGAATTATAGACCTATTTCGATTGCACATACTATTAGCAAAATATTTAAGAAATTAATATTAAATCAACCATTTGAATTTCTTAATTTAAATGACCTCCTTAAGAATTATCAGTTTGGATTCCGAAAAGGAAGATCAACATCTGATGCTTTCGCGTGTTCTGACTGAAAAAATTTATGAAAGCATAGAAAGAAAAGATTCATTTGAGCTATTATAATTGGATTCTTCAAGCCTTTGATTCAATTGACCAAGACACTCTTTTAAAGAAAATTTATATGATGGGCATTGAGAGAAACCCATTATAATGGTTTAGATCTTACCTAACAAAAAGATCAGGATGTAAAATTGGAAGATTTTAACTCTAATACATCGCTAGTAACAACTGGCGTGCCACAAGGATCTATCTTGGGACCAGTATTATTTACTCTATACACAAATGATTTATTTAAATCACATAACTCTTTTTCTATCTTATTTGCGGACGATATATCGATATTAATAAACGATAAAAATCATGATATAATCTCACAAAAAGCCTCACTTACTTTAAATGAATATTGACATGGATATTTCAATAGCTTTCATTGAAAGCCCAAAAAAAACGTCATATCTTATTATCAGCAATAAAACAATAAAAGAAAGCTTCAATATTAAATTAAACGGAGTGGAATTACAAAGAGCCTCAAGCGCAAAATTACTATGTGTAAAATTTGATCAGAAATTAGCATTTGAAGGAGGAGAGCTTTTAAAGCAGTGTTGCATGTCATACCCGGTCAAATGCCTTAGGTATGTCAAGCGCCACCACAGACCATAAAAAGAAAGAAGACCATAAATCTATGAGAGACGAAAGTATATCATCAGTAAGCCTCGAACGTCGAAAGTCCTACTTGGGATCAGATAGAAGGAAATATGTTTCCAGAAGATCCAAGGAATGTTTAAAGAACATATTAAACAATTAGTAAATAAATTAGCGAAATATATGTATATACTAGTTAAACTAGTCAAATCCATTTCTTTAAATGTAATAAAAAATATATGTATATAACGCTTATATACATATACACTAATTGTATCGCCTCCCAATCTATGACATTGCTAGGAACACAGTTATCAAATCAGTTATAATCATGCAAAAACGCTTCACTCGTTTGCTGTGCTAACCATATACCATGACTATACAAAACCATTATTTAAAAAAAAAAAAAAAAAAAAAAAAAAAAAAAAACCTTCAAATCTTACAGTTTTATCACTTCCTAAATCTACCCCTTTTAAAACAATAACATAAAAAAAAAAATTAAATAGTAACGCCTGCAACTTCTTAATTAATATCTCTTTCACAACAATCAAATTCGAAGTGATAGTCCTTTAAACTTACGAAAAAACTCTCCTATAAATCCTCCATTCTATTGATTAGAAAATGCTTATCAATAAGTGACCTATAACTCTGCGAAGCTTTTTTAATGAACTAAAAATAGAATTAAGAAATTAAAAATGATTGAAAGCTTTTTAACCACAAAATCAAAAAGAATTATATTAATTAGTATTAATTTTCTTTATCTCTATTATTATTATTATTATTATTATTATTATTATTATTATTATTATTATTATTATATTATTATTATTATTATTATTATTATTATTATTATTATTATTATTATATTATTATTATTATTATTATTATTATTATTATTATTATTATTATTATTATTATTATATATTATTATTATTATTATTATTATTATTATTATTATTATTATTATTATTATTATTATTATTATTATTATTATTATTATTATTATTATTATTATTATTATGCTATTACAATTTTTACTAATATTTTTCTTAGATTATTACTTTTATCATTATTAATTATTTTAATTTTATTATTATTATTATTATTATTATTATTATTATTATTATTATTATTATTATTATTATTATTATTATAATCAGTACATTATTTTTTATTTATTATTGAAATCAGTTTACAATTTTTTATTATTATTTATTAATTATTATTATTATTATTATTATTATTATTATTATTATTATTATTATTATTATTATTATTATTATTATTATTATCATTATTATTATTATTATTAGTATTAGTATTATTAATCAGTATATTATTATTATAGTTATTATTATTATTATTATTATTATTATTATTATTATTATTATTATTATTATTATTATTATTATTATTATTATTATTATTATTATTATTATATTTATTATTGTAAACAGTATATAATTTTTATTATTATTATTATTATTATTATTATTATTATTATTATTATTATTATTATTATTATTATTATTATTATTATTATTATTATTATTATTATTATTATTATTATTATTTTTATTATTATACTTACTGTNTATTATTATTATTTTTATATATA
>SEYY01022258.1:27500-30000 GCA_009176605.1 Armadillidium nasatum | reverse complement strand
ATATCCCTGCAAGATTTCGAACAGAATGAAAATATGCAAGAGTGACAGGAGAACAAAATTTTTCCTCTCCTTGAGCTCAATTCCTTTGAACTATATGGATCAATGACAAGGACGATCGAAAAGAAAAGAAAAAAAGATTTAGTCGAAGGAGGAATGAACCTATTCATCTTGTCAGTGATTCAAATCCCTCCCCTCCGCATTTTAGGTGGAAACTGAAGCGTCTTAAAAGTCAAATCAATCACTCAAATAATTGTTAGAGTAAATCGAAAGCAAAACGTCTTACAGCCCGAATAGAGTAACAGAAAACGTGTGCATATGGCAGGAGGATGCTGTTGCAAAGAAAATATTAAAATTAAAAAATATAAGATTGCAATCAAAGTTTTCAAAAGCACCTAGAAAAAATGGCGTACCAATATCGAGAAAAATTACTGATAATACAAAGATCAAGATAAATTAAGAACTCTACAAGGACTATACATCCCAAAGTGGTAACGATACAGCTTTTGCTCAAGGAATACTCTCAAGGCATTTGCATGAGCAATTTTAATTTGCACTGCTACCGTTGTTGAACTGATGCCAGGATTCTCCTTAACATCTTTCAGAATTTCTTCTTGTTCAAGGGGTCGTACTAAATTGCTAAAACGAGTTGCAAAACTTTCTTATTCACAAAAGCTGTTGTTTAGATTTCAGACTTTAAAATATGTTTCATTCGGAACCTAATTGGAGGTCCTTTCTCATTTCAAATCTACTGAAAGAAAAACATCACTTCCAAAGGATATTTTCAGAACTATTCTCTCAAAACCTAAAGAGAGAAATGCACTAAATTTGGATATTAAACATAAAGGGAAAACATCAGTAAACGTACAGTATAAGAAACATAAATAAGCATGACAAACTTTGATAAACTCTTAAGAGGTGGTTTATATTCTTTAAAATGGATAAGAACACTAGCCATAAAATTAACTAATTAAGAATTAGAGTTAGAGTCAAAACTACAACAATCTGAGAATTCAGAGTAGAAAGTTTTTGTGTACAGCGACTCCACAACCCCAAAAGCAAGAAAAGAACACTTTCGTGTTCACGAAGAAATTGATCTAGAATTCAAGGGTGGGCAACTATTGACACGCGTGCCAACTTGGCACGCCGCTACTTTTTTTCTGGCATGTCAAACAATTTCTTTAGATTCTGGATACATTATTAGAAAATACGATATGTATATTCAAGTGCGTTTATTATACTTTGGTGCCAGGACAAATGCGAATTCTTTTGCGGAACTCAAACAGATTTTAATGTAAAATGTCTTGTAAAAAGATATAATTCAATGAAATGTACAACTTGAGATCTTTTTTAGTAATTAATACAAATCGTTCATGCACCTTCGGAGAACCTGAGAAAATTAACTATTTTAAATCTAAACAATTTAATTAAAAGTATATTTAAAATATAAACTTTGTTTATCTATGTATGTATGTAAGTATGCATGATTGTATGTATAAGATGATTGCTTAAAAATAAAATACACACAGCTAATTACCATAATTATCTGCATCAGAGAAGACACTTACTTTATTCATTATGAACAGAATAGAATTAGGACTAAATATATGGAAACGGAGCTATATACAAATAGCATTAACTGAAAAAAAGATTTTTACTAAATTATTAAAATACTCCTTATAGCCTTATATCACAAAGTCCATATTCAAATGAATTTTACCATGAAATAACTTTTATATATTAAAGTTTTTGTACTTTTTTAATTTGTTATATTTAATTATTTAACGTATTATTTCTAAATCAGCTTTTCTTTATAAATAACTTAGCTGAATTACTTTAATAAGTTATAATTATATATATATATATATATATATATATATATATATATATATATATATATATATATATATATATATATATATATATATATATATATATATATATATATATATATATATATCCTCCGGTGGGCAAAAGCCGGAGACCTACCAAATTCCACTGGAGTTGAAAAAAAATTATCTTTGTCGATGGAGGGCGACATGCCCAGATACACGGCGTTTGAAAGTATGGAAGTCAAAAGATGTTGGGAAAACAAATAAAGGGAGTGCGTTCCAGACTTTAAATTGATCTACTGGGAGATAACACCTCTTATATCCTGAGATTCATTTGCTTAATCTATTTTAGATCAATCTCTTTTATCTATTCAGATATCTCCTCCTGTGAGCAACTATCAGCTATAAGTGTCGTAAAGAGAGATGAAGATACTACCCCTACCCCTTCTTCATATTACCTTCACCTCTAGCATATGATTATATTAACTAACCTCTCCATATTAAATACAAACACATTTCTAAATCATTTCAGTACTCCTTATTCTGTTCTCTCAGTCAAACATCTCCCTAATGTCACATATTTGGCAAACATGTCCCTAATGAAACATTTCTGTCAAACATCTACCTAATGTTACATTTCTGTCAAACATATCCTTAATGTTACATTTCTG
>SEYY01022258.1:22500-25000 GCA_009176605.1 Armadillidium nasatum | reverse complement strand
TTAAATAAATTACATTAATAACTGCACAGTTGATTGTTCAGTCTTATTTTATGCTTAAATTCACTATTTCTTTCCATATAGTTATTCATATTTATATGTATGTCTTTAATTATACATGTATATATATGGGTTCATAAGTCTACCTTCATGAAATAATATAACGTCATCATCCTTTCGGCCAATCAAATGATTCCATCATTCTCTCAACCAATCAGATCTTGGTTGGAGATCAATGTAGCTTTAGGAGCAGTATCAAACAACATGAACATTAATTATGAATAAACAAATACTTCTGATGACATCTATCTCGGAGTCACTTAAAGAAAATTGATCTCTGAAAACCAAATTTTTAGGATGTTAATTGCTTTTGCCATACACCTGGCGTGATACATGGCACATGGCGCTCTGAATGAAATGTTTTCTGGAGCAACAGAGATCGAACTATTGTCTCTTACCACGCTATCAGAGATATATATATATATATATATATATATATATATATATATATATATATATATATATATATATATATATATATATATATATATATATATATATATATATATATATATATATATATATATATATATATATATATATAAAGGTAGTAGGGGCGTAGGAGGGTAAGGGAGTAAGAGATTATAATGTTTATGAAATTTTATGTTCTATTAAGAAAATATTACCTTTGATTTAGAATTAATTTATTTAATAAATAAATAAATAAAAATTAATTATACAGAAATCAAAATAATAATAAAATGATTATTGGAACCATAGCATATATATATATATATATATATATATATATATATATATATATATATATATATATATATATATATATATATATATACACTACGCCATATTCCGCATGATGCAGGGTGGCGTCGACTGCAGGAAAAAATTCCTGCAGTCGTTCATGGGAAGACATAAATAAAAAAAATGGTTAAAATTAATCCCAGACACTAAAACCATGCGAAGAACTATTCTTCATGATCCAACCTTGTTGCCCAATCCAACCTTGTGTTTTTAAATTTTATATTGTTAATACTAATGTTGAATTTTCCACTTAAGCCGAAAGTATGTTGAATGAAAGTTTTGTCTGCTCCGCCAGACATTTTGAAAAATAATTTAATTGAGATTTTTTTTATTTAATTTTCTTTTTTTGAAGAAACCGATATTTTAAGTTAAATCATATTTTAAAGAAAATTTGTTATTATTTTTAAGTTTTCGGATGATAATTTTCTTTTCAATACAATTCAAAGGCCATCTCTAAACAATCTTTCCAATTTTCAGAATAGAATTCTATGACTTTCCTTCTCTTTTCTTCTCTTCTCTTCTCTTCTCTTCTCTCGTATCCTCTTCTCTTCTCTATCTCTTCTCTTCTCTTCTCTTCTCGTATCCTCTTCTCTTCTCTCGTATTCTCTTCTCTTCTCTCGTATTCTCTTCTCTTCTCTCCTATCCTCTTTTCTTCTCTTCTCTTCTCTTCTCTTCTATCTGATGCTTCTTCTTTTTCTTTTCCCATCTATTTTAAGCACCTCCACTCCCGACGAATCATATATATATATATATATATATATATATATATATATATATATATATATATATATATATATATATATATATATATATATATATATATATAATGTGTGTGTGTTTAAAATGCAAGTGGTGGAAAATTTTTAGAATAATGATAAACTAATAAAGTTCTTTTTCAATTAAAAATGACATTAAATGAATTATCTTTTCCATTTCCCTTTCAAGGAAATTAATTTTCAAAATATATATACCATATTTTCAATTGAATTAATTTTAAAATACATTTAAAAATGTAATCCTAATTCTTGGAAATTGTTTCAGTTCATTACTGATCAAACAGACTCACTTTATCATTTCTCCAAACTTTGCAAATTTCCTTTCAGCTTGGTCGATTTTCTTTTCCTGCATTCTGAGCATTTACCAGTGTATGGCTCCTGGGACTTTTTCTAGAGCCAAAAAAAAGGTTAATTCTGATTATTAATACTAGATCAAAATTTCTCTTAAATGTTATAAGCTTTTGTAAATCTAAAACACATCTCCATTTTCTATTAAGCATGTCTACCTTTGATTTTGATAACGGTATAAATTGTTTTCTAACCAATGGTTGTGTTAAAATAGGAAAATTTGATTTATTTAACTATTCATAACATTAATAATTATAATAAAATTTAATATATTTCCTAGGTTTAAAATTTTTTATAATAATTATTTATTTATAATTATTTACTTATTAATTTTATTATATATTTAAAAGTAAAAGATATTTATATTATTTATATATTATTTTAATATATTTATAATTTTTTTTTTTAAAAATTAAAAAAACTTTTATATATATATATATATATATATATATATATATATATATATATATATATATATATATATATATATATATATATATATATATATATATATATATATATATATATATATATATATATATATATATATATATATA
>SEYY01022257.1:7500-22457 GCA_009176605.1 Armadillidium nasatum | reverse complement strand
ACGGGATTCATCGCTAGGACCAGCACCAGATCATTACCCCAGTTCATCCGTTGACCATTGGATCTTTCATCTCCCTGGTTACCTCCAGCACCACCACCGCCACCACTTCCGCCTCTTGAAGCACCAGCAACACAATAAAAAAAAAAAAAAAAAAAAAAAAAAAAAAAAAAAAAAAAAAAAAAAAAAAAAAAAAAAAAAAAAAAAAAAAATTTAACAATAAAAAATTTAAAACAAAATAATTAGACAATGTAAAGTTTTAAAAAATAAAAATTTAAAACAAAATGAAATTACAAAATTAAAAATTTTAAAAAATAAAAAATTAAACAATGTAAAGTTTTAAATATAGAAACAAAATAAAAAATTTAAAAATTAATAAAATAAAAATAAAAATATAAAAATAAAAATTTTTAAAAAATAAATAATAAATACTTACTCTAAACATTTTCATAAGAGACGTTACGACATCGAAATTGAAACAAATGTTCACCATCTTTGTTCTATAGCTATTCACACAAATCTGTAAAAGAAGAAATTAATGTTATTAGTACAAGTTACCTTAATATGTAGTAGTAATAGTAATAGTAGTAGTAGTAGTATAGTAGTAGTAGTAGTAGTAATAGTAACACCCACCTATAAAATATTCAAGTTAGGTAAGATCAATAACACTACACAAGCCTTAAAAGGTGAGAACACTGAGAGAGAGAGAGAGGTGCAAACTCCGCAAACGACTGAAGCACACTGTATGAGTATTGAGGAGGAGACGAATTTTTATAGATGTCATGCCCAAGCCCCGCCCCTTTTTCATTTATGCTCCGCCCACTTTCAAACTAGTTCTAACATTTTTTTTTTTTTCATATATATATATATATATATATATATATATATATATATATATATATATATATATATATATATATATATATATATATATATATATATACTACTAACAGTGATGAAACATATCATTTACGTATAAACATCCCTGCAATGAACACCTTAGAAAAATTCATGTTCAGATCCCCTTCTACAGGGCTTATAGCAGGACCTACGGGGTCCGGAAAAACTTACACCTTACTTAAAATCTTAAAATATACAGAACTATTCGAACAACCTCCTGTAAAAATCATATGGTGCTACATTATTTATCAACCTATATTTAACGAGTATCGTTCTAAAATAGTTTCATGAAGGTTTATATGACATTAAATCATTGGAGAGTGTGCAAGGACATAAAATTATTATCTTGGACGATCTAATGCATCAAATGAATGAGCAAGTAGCTGAAACATTTACTGCTTTTTCTCACCATCTCAATATAACAGTATTCTTCATAACTCAAAATATATTTCATCAGAATAAATACATGCGTGACGTGTCATTGAATACTCAATATTTAATATTATTAGGACAAAGAAGAGATGTTAGGCAAATAAATGTTCTAGCTACACAAATGTTCCCTTTACAACGAAAAGAGTTTCTAAAAGTATATAAAGAAGTGACTTCAATGCCTCACGGTTATTTGCTGTGCGACCTTCATCCTAAAAACACCTTCAGGGTACTACTGCGTACAAATATCTTACCTACGGAAGTTGAAACTGTATATATCCCAGAATGACTAAACTAGTGAAAAAATTTCTACCTATATTAAAAATTACAAGAATCTTAGCAAAGGTGAAAAAGAAAAATATTTGAGGCGAACTACATTTGCTAAATGCATTTGCGAAATATGCTTAAACCTTATAAAAGGTGTGATTCCTATAAAAAGGTCTCATAAACAGAAGTTACGTCGTCATAGCAACATCCTTAAAAAACTTATTCGTAAAAATAAGAAGAAGAATTTTGTAAATAAAAAGAAGCTGTTACAGACAGGTGGAGCATTTCTACCATTATTATTTTCCATTGTAACCCCGATATTAACTAAACTATTAACTTCTCAATAATGAAAAAAGTAGCTGTTATATCTTACTCAGATTACGAGAAATGAATGAATAATAATAATAATAATAATAATAATAATAATAATAATAATAATAATAATAATAATAATAATAATAATAATAACATATAACACGGTTTATTATTACCTATAACATTATACGAACCTAAAATGGAACAATTAACAAGTATTTAAAATGAACTTATGACAATTTTAAATTCTAACATGAATATACATGAAAAAAGAACGAAATATCAAGACATGCTGCAAAAATTAGTAGATTTAAAAGAAAAATATGGTCATGATAATGAAGCTGTATCTACACCTGAAAAGGAAGTTAAAGACACTGAAGAAAAAGATTTGAAAACTAATTTAGAATACAGTCTTCCTATATCAGTGAAGAATAGAGGTATTGCATTATTTAATACTTTAAAAAATCAAATAGTGTGGGATAAAACAGGTCAAATCATAATTGATGATAAACCTATCCCTGGATCAAATATAATAGACTTAATTTCTGATTTGGTTCGTAATTGGCGTAGAAGTCCAGTAACAGGTTGGCCTATAATAAAACGAAAACTTCGAAATATTAATCTTCCAAGGAGTCTAATACTAAATACAAATAGATTAGAAGAATTAGAGAATGTACAAGATATACCTGAAACTCTAGCCTCAAACATACCTAGAGCTATGACGTCATCCACCACTCCACCGTTAGGCCTAACTAGAACACGTGTAAGAAAGAATCCGTATCCCTCGGTTAAAAGATTAAGAAAGCAAGCTGATGTTATGAGAGTTTGGCTAAAATTGTAACTTTTATTAGGCTTAACATAACAGGTTTGATAATTTAGGCCTAATGTAATAAAGAAACGGTTAACAGATACAAATACTTGAGCGTTAGGCTTACCATAACCCTAATAAAAGGATGAACACGTGATTAGCCTCAGGGTGAATACCTGAGCGTTAGGCTTAACTTAGGCCTAAAATAAGGATGGACACCTGCGCGTTAGGCATAATTTAGGCCTAATAAAGGAAGAACACCTGTGCGTTAGGCTTAACTTAGGCCTAATAAAAGGTTGAACACCTGCGCGTTAGGCTTAACTTAGGCCTAATAAAAGGTTGAACACCTGATTAGCCTCAGGGCAAACACCTGGCGGTTAGGCTTATAGGGTTAGGCTTATTTTGTCTTCCTCTCTCCGAAGCAGTAAAAGATTTCATCAGTTGTGCAATAGTCGTTGAACCGTAAACACAGGTTTATTTAAGCCTTCCTTATTTTTAATCAGTGAAAGAATTCCTCAGTTGTGAAGCACCCGCTGAATAGTAAACATGGTCTCTACACTTAAATACAAATTTATTTCCGATTTTACATCATGGAAAGTGTCTCACCCTGATAAAAGTCTATTAACTTTAATGTTTAGACGAAAACCTAATAGTGAGCAATATTTTTCATGCTCTTCCTCTAGCAGTGATGGAAATCGGCCTCTATTCATGTCAGCTACAGATTTAAAAAGAATATTTAATGAAGTGGATAACTGGATAAACGAGAAATATACCCTTAATAGTGTTACCAATGAAGAAGGCATAATAATCTCTGGTGGTGGACTGAAGGATACCAGTCGCCTTACACTCGTATTAGGGCTACATAATAATATCCCTTCGATAGATGTACGAAATTGGTGGAGACCGAAACCTGAAGGCATATTCAGACCATCGGGAATAGGATTCTTTATAGCTGGTCCGGATAAAATTACATCATTCATGAAATTGAATGAAGAAATTACAAAACGGTTAGACGACGTGGACAAGTTAGATACTATTATCAACATGGCTCATGGTGTTATGTATAAAGTATACACTGAAAACTATTCCTTCGACGCCCAGTGTGCCCCTGTGATGTCTGTGGTAGACGTTGAAAGTTTTACACGGCTTTGGAATGAGCGAATAAAGACTGAAAATTACAGCGAAGATGACTTAGCCTTCTCACCTAGAGACATTTATACCTATATAACTACCGAAGGCTTATCAAGTTTAGAACAGTATATCACATGCACTGAATTTTTACTTAGGACCTATAGAAGAACCTTATACATGTTAAAGTGTCTTAAGAAAATAACTGTGTTTTTAAAAAAATAATGTGGTGTTAAAAATAATGCTGTGTTAAAAAAAAAATATATATTTCAATATTTGTAAAATATATGTGATAAATTTATATTACAATATTTATATGTATTAATATATATATATATATATATATATATATATATATATATATATATATATATATATATATATATATATATATATATATATATATATATATATATATATGCTTTTAAAATTTTTTTTATAATATGTGAATTTTCAATCTATACATATAATTATGTTTCCAGTATGTAAATATAAAATGTATTTTAAGTAATAATAAAATTATTTTGATTATAATGTATTTTAAATATAAAATTATTTTTGATTTATTTCTGGTCTTTATACCCTTTGTTTTTCTGATATATATATATATATATATATATATATATATATATATATATATATATATATATATATATATATATATATATATATATATATATGTTATTAATATTTCTGGTCATTACTCAATATGGAGGCAAAAGAAGCAGTTGATAAATTCTATTTTAATGTTAGAGAGCCCTATAGTTATGGAGGTTTTTCTAAATTTGCCTCCCGGTTTCAGGATATTGATAAAAAAGAAATATAATATTACTTAGAAGGTGAAGAAGCCTATCATGTTGATAATATTTGGCAAATAGATTTAACAGATATGAATAAATATAAAGTATATAATGATGGTTTCCAATATATATTATTCGTAATCGATGTTTTTTACCGATTCTTATTCATGAAAGCATTAAAAGATAAAAAATCAAAGACTGTAGCTGAAGCAGTAAGAGATATTATAAAAGAGACTAACAGATGTCCTTCTATCATACATTCTGATCAAGGTACAGAGTTTCTCGGGCCCGAGTTTCAAGAGCTTGTGTCTGATTATGACATGGGGTACTATAACACTTTTTCTCCTAATAAAGCGGCTATAGTAGAACGCGTGCAAAGAACTATAAAGGAAAGGATGCATAGATACTTTACTAAGATGAACACGTTTAAATATATTGATATTTTACAAGACTTGGCCTACTCTTACAATAGATCGTA
This sequence comes from Armadillidium nasatum, assembly GCA_009176605.1. Lineage (NCBI taxonomy): Eukaryota > Metazoa > Arthropoda > Malacostraca > Isopoda > Armadillidiidae > Armadillidium > Armadillidium nasatum. The sequence goes on along the minus strand of SEYY01022257.1, from coordinate 17,335 downwards.
TCATAGAACAATTAAGAAAACACCTTTAGAGATGATTAAAACAAAACCTTCACCTGATCAACGGGATATCCGTAAAATAAAAGACAATACAGGTATTAAAGTTGATGATTATGTAAGAGTATCAAGAACTGCAGGTAATTTCAGGAAGGGGTATGAAGCAGGATGGTCAAAAGAAGTTTTTAAAATAGATTCTATTAGAGAGTTTCCCAGAGATGGGTTAAAATTATATTACCTAAAGGATCTAGATGGTGAACAAATAAAAGGAGGGTTTTATAAACAAGAAGTACAAAAAATTAGGTTTGATGACAAGAGTAATTTATATAAAATTGAAAAAATATTAGGCTTTAAAGGTAAAGGAAAAAATAAACAGTATCTTGTGAAATGGGTAGGGTATCCTGATAAGTTTAACAGTTATATAAAAGCGAGTGATGTTGAAAAAATTTAACATTCTTAACTTTCATCATGGAGAGTGAAGATCACTTTTACCTAACGCTACCGTCCTCAGCTTCTATGGACTTACATCCTGACAATAAGATATCAGACTTTACTACTGAATTGCTGCAGAATGTTCAGCTTGAAAGGGAGAGGTATGAAGTTGGGATATGCGAAATGATTTTAGATGGGGATGTTGAAAATGTAACTTCAGAGTACTCAGCATTCATAATTTCTAGAAACACTAAATTTGTTAAGGAAGGTTTGAATATCAAGAACGTTGGGGTTTAGGTGTGGCGAGTCGAGGGGATATTAATTTCTATTGGGAAGCGTTTTCGGTGGACAGAGGAAAATACAATTCTCTCGATGACTTGTTTGGACATTTTAACACTAAATTTTTATCAAGCCGAATGTGTACTGATTTGTATTTTCATGTTAAAAAAGTACCTAACGTAAATTATGAAATCGTAACTTTAAAATCAATCATGCCAACCAATTTGAAAGATGAAAGGTTATTCACTTTCCACCATGCCCATTGGATGCGTCATTGCATTTATATCCCTGATATATCTTTAGAAGATGTAAAGCAAATAGATCCGTCAATCAGCTCTACACTACAGGCCTATACGAGATATAGCCCTGCTGTTAAAGAGTATCTCGAACGCAGCGACGCAAATGCTGAAGCTAAAGACTCTATACAACTTCTATGTAACTCGTCAGATTTGTTAGAGACGCCTGGTGCAGCATATGTATATTCTGATATTGTTGAACACCAATACGTTCGGGAATACAAAAGCACACCTCTTAAGAGTTATTCATTTCCCTCCTGGTCAGAAATTCGTATCATTTCCTAGTGTACACTATTTACCAATGAGTAAATCTCAGTTTGGGTCAATTCGTGTATATACAAGAGATGTCGAAGGTAAAGCTTACCCATTCACTAACGGGACAGCGTTGTGTAAACTACACATAAGAAGAAAGAAGTCTTAATAATGGAACGACATATTTTTAGAGGATCGAGAACACAGCGGGGTTATGGACTAGGGGGTTTCTTTACATCATTAATGCGACGTGCCATACCTTTATTTAAATCAGGAGGAAGATATTTAACCGGTAAAGCGGCTAGAACGGGTCTTCGTACATTTCAAGATGTTATGGCAGGGGCAGAGCCGCGTAATGCCTTAAAAAGACGTTTAGCTGAAACATCAGATGAAATGCTAGACGATATCAAACGTAAAATAAGGCGTAAAATGACTGGTGAAGGCATTAGAATCAGGAGTATGCGTAAAAAAAAAAAGAGACTTAACAAGAGTCAGAGGGGCGGTAAAAAAAGAAAAAATAATAATAAGAAAAGGAAAACAAGTAAACCAAAAAAGAAAGCGTGTAATAGAAAAATAAAAGATATATTTGAAATGTAAAATATGGCAACTGTCTACCTTATTATAGAGCTACATTTGTAAAAAATGTTCATTAATAGTTGGCCCTTAACACCGCTAACATGCATTTCCTCCACCCCTCTAGCATCGATTGCTGTAAATCGGAATTAGATCTATTTACAGTGCTCCCTACTCAGACCAGCATTCTTGAGTCTAATTTTATAAGTATTAACCCTGTGAATTCTGTTACAAATGCTGACGTCCCTGTAGAGTTTCACATCCCCGGCAATTCTGAACATTACCTGGATCCCAGTAATATTTTCCTATATTTAAAAGTGAAATTAGTAAACGAAGATGGATCAGATCTTTCGGATAATGATCACATTGTGTATCCCACCTCGAATTTTTTATACAGCTGTTTCAATCAACTTGAAGTTTTTTTAAACGAAGTATCTCTAGGGTCCTCTGCTGCAAATTACCCTTATCGTACATTTATAGAAACTTTATTGAATTTCTCTGAAGATGCAAAGTACTCCCATCTCCAATCAACAGGGTTTTATAGCTTAAAAGATGAATCTAAAATAGTGGATGCTACCGGTAAAAGAACCTCTAAAGTACATGATTTTTATGGTAGACTGAATAGCGATATTTTCTCTCAGGACAGATTATTACTTCCAGCTGTTGACGTACGTACAAGATTAAGCAGGTCTACTGCGCCTTTTGCCTTAAATGTTCATAGTAAACCTACAGCTACAACGCAAGCCCCCACCCCAATTTTCCAAATACAAGACGCGTATCTTTACGTCAGAAAGGTAAAACTATCGGCACAGAGACATATGGAGATTGAAAAATCATTAATTACAAGCACGGCTAAATATCCTGTACGACGGTAGAAACTAAAATATTTAATTTTGCAACTGGTTTAACGACTATAAACATCAGTAATGTAGTCATGGGCCAGCTCCCTCAAAAGTTAATCCTGGGTATGGTCGAACATGCTGCCTTTGCCGGAAATTACAAAAAGAATCCCTATAAAATAGCACCTTTTGGGCTTCGTGAACTCAGTTTACATGTGAACCATTTGGTAGACCTTATAAAACTCTCTATAACAACGGAGAAGGATTATATGCAAGAGCATTCTATGATTTGATCGCCAACACTGTATCATGCTCGGATATAGGTACAGGTATTAATAAGGCTGATTTCGCCACCAATACAAATTTATATGCTTTTGATTTAACGGCTGACTTAACTGGAAATGCAGGTTCTCACCTTAATGTTGTAAAGCATGGAACGATGGGAATAACGCTTACATATGAAAAGCCTTTGTCAACTGCTATTTCAATTATTGTGTATATGGAACACCAGCACTTGATAGAAATTGACAGAGTACGTAACATTTTACTATCTTATTAAACAATATGGATGAAGATGAAATACGTAGCCTATTGAAACATGAAAAACGGTTTAAAGGGGTGTTCGCTATTGATGAAATATATGATATAATTCTGGATAAAGATACTGGTATTATTGTAAACACTTCAGAAAGGGCGAAAGCCTATGGACACTGGCTTTTATTATTCCGTACGAAGCATGACGAATTTATTTATATTGACAGTTTAAATTTAAACTTGTTTTTATATAATAATAATTATTTGAAAATGTTTTTTTTAAAATAATAATGTAAATGGTATAAAATCTTTATGCTATCCTATACAGCCCTTGCCGTCGAAATTATGTGCACTCTATGTCCTATATTTTTATGTCATTTGTTAGCTCATATTGATTTGACTGTAATAATATCACATTTTGATTGTAAAAATTTATTTAGTAATGATGCACTAGTTTCTAATTATATAATAAAGAAATTGAAATAAATGTATTCTTAGTTATGAATATATATATATATATATATATATATATATATATATATATATATATATATATATATATATATATATATATATATATATATATATATATATATATATATATATATATATATATATATATATATATATATATATATATATATATATATATATATATATATATATATATATATATATATATATATATATATATATATATATATATATATATATATATATATATATATATATATATATATATATATATATATATTAATGTAAAATAAAAAAATAAAAAATGTAAACTTTTTTTTGAATAAAATATGTTTGTAATATATTTTTCATAACCTAATGTGGGTATGCGCACGTGCAATGTGTGTGCATTTACATGTCTAAAATATATATATATATATATATATATATATATATATATATATATATATATATATATATATATATATATATATATATATATATATATATATATATATATATATATATATATATATATATATATATATTATAAAGTTTTATGTTTATATTGTAAAATATATTAATAAATAAAAATAAAAGTAAAGTAAATTATAAACATTATACATTATTAACTTTTTGAACTTCACTAATAATATATTTTTAAGTTACTATTATTGGTAGATAGTTTAAGATATGTGCATATAAAAGAATGTCTGGTCAATGTTTTCAACAGTTTGGGGAGGGAAGGAGAAGATGGAAGACTTGGCTTCCATCCTGAGGATCTTGGTTCCTCTTTTCTCCTTAGGGTTGAGTTTGTGAAGGATTGACTATCTCGGGTCAATTAACAATCTTGGGTTGTCTTCACAAAATAGATAGTTTTAGTAAACTGTCGTTCAAATCTAAATATTTAAAATTTCCTTTGTTAATTAATATTTATTTGGTCTAATATTATAATGTAACTTAATTTATTTAATTTATTTCCCTTTTTCATTTATTTTAATATTGTAACTTAAGATTTCTTTATTTATTTGTTATTATGAATTTTTATATAAATATAATTTATTTTAGTAAACATTTAATCTGTTTATATTGCCTCTCATTTAAATCCCAATGATTCCTAGATTTGTCTTAGCCTCACTATTTTTATTTTTGTAATTTCTCCTGAGCTCTTAACACTAAACACTAACTTAACAATAGTTCTCAGACCTAGAAATTTTACATTATATATATATTAAATTATTTTTATTTATTTATTTTTTCTGTGTGTGTGTGTGCGTGTGTGTGTAACCCTTATAAGAACTATACTTGCCCCAAAGTTGTCTACTCTAATATCGTTACCACTACTACAACTACTTTTTGTGATATATATATATATATATATATATATATATATATATATATATATATATATATATATATATATATATATATATATATATATATATATATATATATATATATATATATATATATATATATATATATATATATATATATATATATATATATATATATATATATATATATATATATATATATATATATATTCTGTGTATGTGTGTACAATTACAATCATCTATAGCCTGCCCATCTTAAAGGGCATAAATAACAAAGCAATTACTCTAAAAATTAACAGTTTTTAAAATAGCCCTTATTTACAAGTACAAAAAGGAATAATTTATTTTCACTAATTTCAGGCCTGTACGCTTTTTACATCACCACAGTTTATTTGTTTTAATACTTTAAAATAACACTTAAACATAAGTGAAATAAGGTCGTTCATATCGTTGTAATATAAAAGCTTGCCTCTCTCTCCCTCTCCCTCTCTCTCTCTCTCTCTCTCTCTCTCTCTCTCTCTCTCTCTCTCTCTCTATATATATATATATATATATATATATATATATATATATATATATATATATATATATATATATATATATATATAATATATATCAGGGAACCCTGTAGATACCCAGAATGGGAAATCTCTTTCCAGCTCTTGTTTCAAAAAATAAAAGACACAATAAATGACACAATATGTATATATATATATATATATATATATATATATATATATATATATATATATATATATATATATATATATATATATATATATATATATATATATATATATATATATATATATATATATATATATATATATATATATATATATATATATATATATATATATATATATATATATATATATATATATATATATATATATATATATATATATAATTACTTACAAATGTAAGGAGTTGATTTTCAAATTGCTCTTGGTTCTTCTTTTTTCTGATTCGTGTTGGAGACGTCTACTTGTTTAAAGATGATAGAGCTGTGATCTTAGCGAAATCAAAAAGTTTGAAGTTTTATAATACGCAACTACACTTTTTGAAATAAAATCTTTTAATATTTTTTACTATAAAAGCTTCGTCCTTTCATAGTGCCTGGAAAGTCGGTCAAGGATATTTTTGAAATTAGAAAGCTACAGCTGCCTTTTTGAACCCGGAAAAACGTTACATCCACAATGGGGGGGCCGACCTAAAGTGACACATTCATTTTTTATGAAACCTTAGAAGTAAAAATTTTTAGGCCTAGGGGGGCCGCCTTGTGGAGACGGCCTGACCCCAGCTGCCTAAGTGTCCTTAAAAAGGGACCAGGTTAATTGTTTTGGAAAGTTAGTAACATGATTTTCCATTAACTTATCTAAAAAGGGCCCTGCTGAATGTAAAAACCGTTTAAAAAGGAAAAAAAAAATGTAGAACCAGTTTAGTTTCTAATTGAATTTACCCCAACACCTGCGAAGAAGGTGTTATACTTTCACAATAGTTGACCTTGGGTAAGGAATGCCTAAGCAGGTTATTCTCTCTCTCTCTCTCTCTCTCTCTCTCTCTCTCTCTCTCTCTCTCTCTCTCTCTCTCTCTCTCTCTATATATATATATATATATATATATATATATATATATATATATATATATATATATATATATATATATATATATATATATATATATATATATATATATATATATATATATATATATTTATTTATTTATCTCCTAATTCTACTGACTATGCTAAATTCTTCGACTATTTAAACTCCAAAATAGAGCACATTCTCTCTTCTTCTCCTTTCTCTGAAATCATCATATTAGGTGATTTCAATGTTCACCACCGCCAATGGCTTTCTTCTAGTTCTCATGATACAGCTGGTGAACGTGCCTTCCTTTTCGCTATCCAAAACGACTTTGAGCAGTTGGTGCAGCTCCCTACTCGTATCCCTGATCGTCTTGGAGATGAACCCAACGTTCTAGACCTTTTCCTAACTTCTAATCCTTCTCCTTATACTGTTAAACTCTTTCCTCCTCTGGGTTCCTCCGATCATCTTCTTATCTCTGTATCCTCTCCTATCTCTTCAAGTCTTCCGCAGGAAAGACCCCCTTCTACGGAAAGGAAACGCTTGTGGCACTTCGGTGCTGCAAGCTGGTCGGACTTGCGGTCGTACTTCTTTGATTTCCCGTGGAATGATTATTGCTTCCGTGGGAGGGGTCCCTCGGAGTGTGCAGAACGCATTACCGAGGTGATTCTCTCTGGCATGGAGGCATACATTCCATATTCTTTCCCTTCTACTAAATCTAATAAACCTTGGTTTAACTCTGCTTGTTCTCGTGCTATCCGCCGCAGGGATGCTGCCTTCAGGGATTACCGTCGTCTTCAAACTCCTGAAACTCACGCTACTTATATTTCATCCCGGAATCGTGCAAAATCTATCCTTCGTAACACTAAAAACTCCTTTCTCCGTAAAAAATGCAATAATCTTTCTGGTTCCTCTTCTTCACGTTCTTTCTGGCATTTTGCAAAAAATGTCAACTCTAACTTTGCTACTTCCTCTTTCCCTCCTTTAATATCTTCCTACGGCACAACTGCTGTTTTACCTTCTTCTAAAGCTGAACTCTTTGCTCAAACTTTTGCCTCTAATTCAACCTTAGACGATTTCGGAGCTATTCCTCCTCCTTCAACCCCCTCTAACTCAATTATGCCTAAAATTAGAATTTCTTCTAAAGATGTCATTTCTGCTCTCTCTGAGCTTAATACTAAGAAGGCGTACGGTCCTGATGGTATTCCTCCTGTGGTTCTCAAAACTTGTGCTTCCGAGCTTGCACCCTGCCTCGGTAAACTATTTCGTCTTTGTCTATCTACTTCTACATTCCCTTCTTGCTGGAAACGTGCGCTCATTCAACCTGTGCCGAAGAAGGGGGACCCCTCTCAACCCTCCAACTACCGTCCTATTTCTTTGACCTCCGTTCTCTCTAAAGTTTTCGAATCTATCCTTAACAGGAAGATTTGGAAGCATCTCAATTCTTCCAATCTTATCTCTGATCGCCAGTATGGCTTTCGTAAGAAACGCTCTACAGGTGATCTTCTTTCCCTTCTCTCTGAATCTTGGTCCTCCTCTATTCGGCATTTCGGTGAATCTTTTGCTGTCGCGCTGGACATATCGAAAGCCTTCGATAGAGTCTGGCACAAAGCTTTGATTTCTAAACTTCCCTCTTTCGGTATCTATCCTTCTCTCTGTGATCTTCTCGCTAATTTCCTTTCCGGTCGTTCTATAGCAACTGTTGTAGACGGCCACCGTTCATCCTTTAAATCTATTAATAGTGGTGTTCCTCAGGGTTCTGTACTATCACCAACACTTTTTCTACTCTTCATTAATGACCTTCTCTCCATCACCTCATCTCCTATCCACTCCTATGCTGATGACTCCACCCTTCATTATTCCTTCCATTTTGAAAAACGTCCCACCCAACAGCAGTTGATAGACTCGAGAGGGGTAGCCTTGGAACAACTAACCTCTGATCTTTCCCGTATTTCAAATTGGGGCAGAGAAAACATGGTTGTTTTCAATGCCTCAAAAACTCAGTTCCTCCATCTCTCCACTCGACACAATCTTCCACACAACTATGATATCTTCTTCGAAAACACACAACTCAAGCCTTCATCTGTCCTTAATATTCTTGGTGTTTCTTTTTCTCGTGATCTTTCTTGGAAAGATCACATTACTTCTCTTTCTAAACAAGCTTCTAAGAGGTTGGGTGTTCTGAGGCGCCTTCAGAATTACTTCACGCCACCACAGTTGCTTGCTCTGTATAGGGGAGTTGTTCGTCCCTGTATGGAGTATGCTTCGCACATCTGGCGTGGTTCCACACATACAGCTCTCTTAGAGAAGGTGGAGTCAAGGGCATTTCGTCTCATCAACTCTCCTACTCTTACTAACTCTCTTCATTCTCTTTCTGCCCGTCGAATTGTTGCGTCACTCTCTCTTTACTATCGCTATTACAACAGACACTGCTCTTCTGAACTCTCTCGTTGCATACCTCCTAAATTGAGAAGAGCTCGTGCGACACGCCTTTCTACACATTCTCATCCTTTCTCTGTCCAACTCTCCGACCCCAGACTTAACCGCTATGCTCAGTCTTACATATACTCTACTGGTAAAGTCTGGAACACACTCCCTTCATCTGTTTTCCCAACTTCCTTTGACTTGCATACTTTGAAACGCCGTGTGTCTGGACACGTCGGCCACCATCGACCATGATTATAGACCTTTCCCAACTCCGGTGGAATTTGGTAGGCCTCCTGGCCTTTGCCCACCGGAGGAGATATATATATATATATATATATATATATATATATATATATATATATATATATATATATATATATATATATATATATATATATATATATATATATATATATATATATATATATATATATATATATATATATATATATATATATATATATATATATATATATATATATATATATATATATATATATATATATATATATATATATATATATATATATATATATATATATATATATATATATATATATATATATATATATATATATATATATATATATATATATATATATATATATATATATATATATATATATATATATATATATATATATATATATATATATATATATATATATATATATATATATATATATATATATATATATATATATATATATATATATATATATATATATATATATATATATATATATAAATAAATAATAATAAAAGACAATATAATAATAATAAGTAATAAATAATAATAATAATAATAATAATAATAATAATAATAATAA
>SEYY01022257.1:0-5000 GCA_009176605.1 Armadillidium nasatum | reverse complement strand
TTCTCTTTACTATCGCTATTACAACAGACATTGCTCTTCTGAACTCTCTCGTCGCATACCTCCTCCATTGAGAAGATCTCGTGCGACGCGCCTTTCTTCACAGTCTCATCCTTTCTCTGTTCAACTCTCCGACCACAGACTTAACCGCTATGCTCAATCTTACATATACTCTACCGGTAAAGTCTGGAACACACTCCCTTTATCTCTTTTCCCAACTTCCTTTGACTTGCATACTTTCAAACGCCGTGTATCTGGACACGTCGGCCACCATCGACCAGGATAGATCTTTTCCAACTCCGGTGGAATTTGGTAGGCTTCTGACCTTTGCCCACCGGAGGAGATATAAAATAAAATAAATATATATATATATATATATATATATATATATATATATATATATATATATATATATATATATATATATATATATATATATATATATATATATATATATATATATATAATATATATAAATATAATCCTTGAGAAAATGATTAATGAACAGGAATGTTAATTAAGGGTAATTTGAAAGATTTTTTGGTCTATGAAAGATTACACAACTATTAAATAAAATAAAGAAATTTTGCAAGAAAACCTTCCGTGATAGAACTTTTTAAGTATTTTTTTCTTGTTCAGCATGCAAAACTCTATAGGAAACAAATGAAAAATGTGAAGGTTTTTGGTTACAGATCTGTGTTATTGCCTTGGAATCTCTCTGTTTTTAAAATGTATCAATCATAGTGTCAGGTGTTTTTAAGATAATTATTTTGCACAATCAAGAATTTGGGCTTAAAGGCTTATTGTATTATTTTTAATTTTTGTCCACTAACTAATCTAACTGTTCATTAATCAACAGTAATAAAATACATGTCTGGTAATCTCCACCATTTACAGAATACTTTTATTTTTAAGATTAACTTGCAATAACTTATTCTTTCGGAATGGAACTCCAAAAGGCACTTGTTTATTAAAAGTTATAAGAGTTGGTAACATTTATTATTTAATTACTAAGCAAAAATTACAATTAAAACTAAAAAAAGTAACTGAAATGCATACCTCATCAACTGCAAGGGTGATCGCTCCAGAAATTTGTAGCCCAGGTCTCATATACTGCCTGTCATCAGGGCGTCGGTTCGATCCGGTCAAATAACCAAGTATAAATTTTCTTTCTTCTTTATTGGAAGATTGTGTTATACCTTTTTGAGATGCTTTTTCTTTTACAATATTTTCTGCATTGAAAAGTTTTCCGTTATGTATTTTTGAGGTTTCGTTTTTTAGAAAGAGATAACTGTTTTCACTACACCATTTAATATTTAAATTTTTCTTAACATTAAGCTGTCTTTCATCATGATCAGAGGAATGTAAAGTAGAGAGACATTTTGGTAACTGTTTTTCCTCCTTGTTAAGTCTCTTTTCATAAAATACTTTCTTAAATGAATCATTTAAAAGTCCTGAAAATCTGCCTTTAGTTTCGTTCACAAAAACATTTAGACTAACATAATCGTCACAAAGTTTTGAAACACAAAATATATTAATACTAAAGAAGATACTTGTGTTCGGATTATAAACTTCTGTTTCCGTTAGATTAGTGTTCAGATTAGAGCTTTTACATTTAATGTTGTTGGTGATGAAGAGCCACATTAGAATCAAAGAATGAATATTATTCAAAAAACATAAAATATGTTTTCTCATCTCCTTTTTAACAAAATTTTGAAATAAAGAAGTTTATTGTAATAAAAATAAAATGAATTACTTCATATATATATATATAAATATCGTATATATTCATAATAAAATTAATGAGAAATGAATGACTAAATAAATTAATTAATTAATTTATTAATTATGAGATCTGTATATATATATATATATATATATATATATATATATATATATATATATATATATATATATATATATATATATAATATATATAATATATATATATATATATATATATATATATATATATATATATATATATATATATATATATATATATATATATATATATATATATATATATATATATATTATATATATATATATATATATATATATATATATATATATATATATATATATATATATATATATATATATATATATATATATATATATATATATATATATATATATATATATATATATATATATATATATATATATATATATATATATATATATATATATATATATATATATATATATATACTATATATATATATATATATATTAGGGATGGAGCGATACCAAAATTTTTACCGATACCATACCAATAATTTTAACCACGATATATACCGAAAAATTTGCCGATATACCGATACCGATACCAATTTTTATATATATATACTATATATATATATATATATATATATATATATATATATATATATATATATATATATATATATATATATATATATATATATATATATATATATATATATATATATATATATATATATATATATATATATATATATATATATATATATATATATATTATATATATATATATATATATATATATATATATATATAATATATATATATATATATATATATATATATATATATATATATATATATATATATATATATATATATATATATATATATATATATATATATATATATATCAGATCCAAGTAAGGCTCTAGGGCCTGTCAGTGGGGCCAGCACTCGTCTCTATCTAGATCTGTCGTAAATAATTCCATCTGCCACCAACTGTTCCATCATAGGCAGCTGATGCGCCTCAGTGAATCCCGAACTGACTCCATTCATCTCTCATTTGTTTCCCTCTCGGTCTTCTTAATCTTGGCCTGCACTCTCACCTCCCTCTAGTCTCTCTCCCCTCCTGTATCCTCCACACGTGTCCCAACCATCTCAGTCTTGCTACATCTATCTTTTGATTAATTGGTTCAACCCCTACACTTTATCTAATTCTTTCGCTTCTTATCTTCTCCTTCCTGGTTCTTCCCACCATTAAACGCAACACCCTCATCTCTGTTGCTTGAATTCTGCTTTCTTCTCTTGTTGTCGCACTCCAAGTCTCCGTTCCATATTACAAAATTGAGGTTAGAGTACTTTCAAAAATTACTTTACTCCTATTCTTTTGTCTGCCAAGACTGGGTACAGCGCTCACACCATTCTTCCGTATTTCTCCATCCAGTTGGTGATTTCCAGCATATTACTTCATTCCCTTGTGAATACTTTCTCCTCCCCAAATATTCACATCTCTCTACCACAATCACCTCCTCGCCATGCACCTTCAGCACAAGCTCCTCTTCCTCTTCCTCCCTTCTAATTATTAACAGTTCTGTCTTTTCAACATTCACGATCAATCCCACCTCTTTTAGCTTTTCAGCAAAACTTGTTATCACCTCTCTTAACTTCTCTCTATCTCTCTCTCTCTCTCTCTCTCTCTCTCTCTCTCTCTCTCTCTCTCTCTCTCTCTCTCTCTCTCTATATATATATATATATATATATATATATATATATATATATATATATATATATATATATATATATATATATATATATATATATATAATATATAAAATATATATTATATCTCCTCTGGTGGGTAAAGACCAGAAAACTACTAATTTCCACCAGAGTTGGGTCCATATCAGAACCTAATTGTTAAAATAGAAAAAGAGAGTGTGTTCCAGACTTTACCAGTTGTTGTGTATATAAGATTAGGCATAGCGGTTAAGTCTAGGATCAGACAGTTGAACAGAGAAAGGATAAGACTGTGTAGAATATCGTGTTACACCAACGTGTTCTCAATGGAGGAGAAAAGCAACGGGATAGTTCAGAAGAGCAGTGCCCATTTTACTAGCGATTGTATATAGTGAGTTACGCAGCAGTTCTACGGGCAGAAAGAGACTGGAGAGAATTTGTGAGTCAAGGAGAGCTGTGTGAGTGGAACTACTCCGGATGTATGAGGAGTATTCCATACAGGGGAGAACAACACCCTTTATAAAAACTGTATCAGTATTTATCTATTTTATCGCTAAATTAGTCTCAATCTGGCCACCTTGAAGGAATAGTTCTAATTTTGACCGCCAGGTCAAAAGCTCATTTTCATCAAAGAGAGAAAAAGCAAGGACACACTTCTTATTCAAATTCTGAAGAATAGACTTCTTATGCAAATTCGAAAGAATAAACATATTCTCTCCCATACGTTAAAATTAATATTTCTGTGTTCTTGTGAAAAATCATATTTCATCTTGTTGCTCTAAAAGCAAATAGCTTATCTTCCAAAGATTGAGACGTAATTTGTCTCCCTCTAAGGAAAGCACAAGATCAGAATTCGTCAGTAACTAAAAGGTTACCTTAACATCATTTAACATCGTCTCTCAATTATTATAAAAACTTAGACGTACACATACGAGGGAACATTCTTCGAACTGTGACGGAGAAGGAAATTTTCTCCAACTAACTATTCTTAACATCAAATACAGTTACTGAAACTTAAACATCAAGTTCAGTTTTCTGTTCTAAGTTCCTTCGAGTTGTGCGGCCATTTTGAGACTATTACTATTATTTATTATCGTTTTTATTATTATTATTATTATTATTATTATTATTATTATTATTATTATTATTATTATTATTATTATTATTATTATTTATATATCGCGGTGTACGATATAAATGAACATTTCAATTTTGCACTGCCGCTTGTGAGGATTAGGGAAGACATTCCCCTAATTTTCATAATTTTGGAGAAAAATTTCTCATCTTGCGAATTTATATTTTCTTTAGAAAAAATCTGATTTTGTAAAAGCGTGGAGTAGTTTACTCTTAAGTAAACTTTCGAAGATCTGATCTTACGCGTATTTATTTCGTAGCTCCAAACCAAAAAACCGTTTAAGGTTCCGATTTTGGAAAAAGTTGATTATTTTTGAATCGGCAAAATTTAATCCTCCTGCTTATTTTAGATTGATTGTTGGATAACAATTATTTTTTGCAAATTCTTGCGCATAGCA
>SEYY01022256.1:65000-68863 GCA_009176605.1 Armadillidium nasatum | reverse complement strand
AGGCAAAAAAATTTTTCCCATTCCTGGGCTCGAACTTACTTTGGCAGACACTCTGTTGGACAATGTGTAGAACATTTTGCACTGAACCACTGAAAAACTCGAAAAATTGAATATATTTTAGAAAAATTTTAAGTGATCTTTTTTTTAAAATCTCTGATAGAACTCTGTATTTATTAATCTATACATTGCAAAAATTGTCCTAACGAATCGTTGGGACAAGTGGCAAAAATGCCACAGTAAAATTTTCTAAAGAGAAAAGACATGTTAACTGTTAAGCATAAGAAAGTTACTTCACCGATATATTTTCTAATCAGAAAATAACTGGAAAAATTTGCTGTGATATTTTTGCCACTGGTCCCAACGATTCGATATTACAATTTTAGCAGTGCAATAATATGAATTACTGCATTGTATTATTCCTAGAATTATCACAGCGATTGCCAAGTGACTGTAACAGAGGTATAGGGGTTTCTCAGTCACCCTTCTTAAACACCCTTAACAACAACGAAAATAATGTATATTAAATAACAGTTACTACAACTTTGGATGTACGTTTCAATCTGAATGCAGTAAAATTTTTAAATTTATTGTTTAAAAACGAAAATTATTAAATTTAATATTAAAAATTTTTCTTGTCACGAAAATTATAAATGCTTAAAAAGGGGGAGGAGGGGGGGGGGAACATTTTATTAGTAAAAATAATTTTTGAGGGAGTAAATAATATAAAAACAAAATAAGAGAATAAATAGAAAATATTATACTTATTGTAAGCATTGAAAGAAAAATGCTTTAAATATAAAAATAAAATAAAAATTTCAATCATTGGAAAATAATTAATACTCTTTGGCGTTCTTGAGGAAAATAGGAAATTAATATTGAACCAATATAAAAATAATTATTACTTACTGGAAAATCTGCAATTATATTTATTTTATGATATATATATATAATATATATATATATATATATAATATTATATATTATATATATTATATAATAGTATAGTATATATATATATATATATATATATATATATAATATAAATATATATATAATTATATATATTATATATAATATATATATAATATAATATAAATAGATATGTAGATAGTAGATAGATAGATAGATAGATAGATAGTAGATAGAAATATAGATAGATAGATAGATAGATAGATAGACAGATAAATGGAATGACCAATACATTCTTAAATTTGATAGGTTAATGATAATTATTATTTTTAAAAAAAAAAAATTCTAAAGACAATACCGTAGCGTAGCTGATTTCTCAATTAATACCAATGGGAATGGGGAATAGCAGTGGTTTCAAAAGTGACCATTTGAACAGAAAAATTGATTGCCATTCTTGTGTAGACACTTCTTAATTATCCATTAAAGCGAAGAAGAAAAAAAAAAGAGAAAGAAAGAAAGCGTATCGAATGTGATTGGTCTTAGTTGGTTGATCTTTTGTGAGGAACAAAGGCCGAATAAGGAGTCACTCAAACAATGACCAGAGCAAGACTCAAACAGAGACATCCTCAGATTCACTCTCAAATTCGCCTCCAAGAAGAAGGAAATGGATCCGAAAGGAACACACAAAGAAATAAGAAAAATAATATATTTAATTGGATAAAAGAGTTTATTGAAAAAAATGCTTTAAAATATAGCAAAAAAAAAAAAAAAAACGGAAATTAACATAAAATATATATGACAAATAATTAATAAAAAATGCTGTTTCTCATACTTTTAAAAAATGCTTGCGTATGATATGAAGACACTAAACTAAATCGGTATATATTTTTATTATCTACATTATATTCTATTATCATCTTATATTATTATTATTTCTTTACTTCTCATATATTATTATAATTATTATTTATTTATAAGTATTATTAGATCATTAAATTATATATATATTATTAGTATTATTTTATTTTTTATCATTTTACATTATTATATATTAATTATTATTATTATTATTATTTAATTATTATATATTATTATTATTATTTTTATTATTTTCACATTATTATTATTTTATTATTATTATATATTCTTATTATTATTATTATTATTATTAATTATTTTATTTTATTATTTTATTATTATATTTTATTTATTAATTATTAATTATATAATAATAAAAAAAATAAAAAAAAAAAAAAAAAAAAAAAAAAAAAAAAAAAAAAAAAAAAAAAAAAAAAAAAAAAAAAAAAGAAAATTAATGTGAATTTTTTCTTTGATTTCCTTCATCAAAATAATTTGAAGATTTTCTGAACAAAAAATGAATTGATGGTTTTGAAGGATGCACAGTTGACCCGTCTTCCGTCCTCACAAATTGACAAGTCAAACAAAAGAAAACTTTTTTTTTTCTTATTTTTTTTCCTTTTTAATTTTTTTTCAACTCTTTATTCTTATTTTTTACATGATTATAATTTCATAATTATACTATATTATATATTATAGAAATATATATAATATATATATTATATATTTAGATATTTATATATGATATATAATATATATAATATATATATACACACACCATATACATATATATATTATATATAATATATTATATATATATATATATATAATATATATTTATATAATAATATATATATATATATAATATATATATATAATATAGAGCACTGTTGTGACGGCCACCTTTTATCCTTTAAATCTAATAATAGTGATGTTCTTCAAGGATATGTCCAATTCCCAACACTTTTTTGCTTTCCATTAATGACTTCTCTGTTACTTAATCTCCCATCCACTATGCCGAAGATTCCACCCTTCTTTACTCTTTCCAATTTGAAAGGTGCCCCTCCCAACGGCAGTTAATTGACCCAAGGAAGGTAGCCTTGGAGCAATTGATCCCTGATCGATCTCGCATTTCAAAACGGAGCAAAGAAAATACTTCCAAATCTGAATTCTTCAACCTCTCTACTCGACATATCCTTCCACCCAACAATGAAATCTTCTTCGAAAACTCACAACTCGAACTTCATCTCTTCTTAATATTCTCTGTGTTTCTTTTTCCCGTGATCTTTCTTAAAAAAAAATCACATTACTTCTCTTTCTAAACAAGCTTCTAAGAGGTTAGGTGTTCTGAAGTGCCTTCAGGATTTATTCATTCCACCCCAATAGCTTGCTCTTCATAGGGGTGTTGTTCGCCACCGTATGGAGTACGCCTCACACATCGGGTGAGGCACCACTCATACAGCTCTACTTTAGGACTTTTCGACTTATCAACTCTCCCTCTCTCACTCATTCTCTCCAATTTCTTTCTTATTGTTGCGCCAGTCCCTCAATACTATCCCTATTATGAGGCGTACTACTCTTCTGAACTCCCTCGTAGCATACCTCCTCCTTTGAGAAGGTTTTTTTTTTTTTTACACAGTCTCATTCTTTCTTTGCCCAACTATCTGACCTGACCCCAGACTTAACCGCTATACTCAATCTTACATGTACTCTATTGGTAAAGTCTGGAACACATTCCCATCATCTATTTTTCCAACTTACTATGAATTACACACCTTTAAACGCCTTGTATCTGGACATGTCAGCTTTTTATTTGACCAGGTTTCCGATTTTCTCCTTAACTGATGGAAATTTTAGTTGACCTCTGGCCTTTGCTCACCAGAGGTGTATATATATATATATATTATATATATTATATATATATATATATATTAATATTATTATATAATATATATTATATATAATATATATAATTCTTTTTCCAAATATTTGTTTTCGTATTATTATTTATTATATTTATTAATTATTATTATTATTATTATTATTATTATTATTATTATTATTATTATTATTATTATTATTATTATTATTATTAT
>SEYY01022256.1:45000-60000 GCA_009176605.1 Armadillidium nasatum | reverse complement strand
CCAACGACAATAGGCAACAATGCAACATGTTCAGCATCAAGTGCGCAACCGCGAATAAACGCATAAGGAAAAAGCGCAAGCCAAATGTGAAAAAAAGTACATAGAAAATGAAACACCACAAAAAAGTCATACTAGCAACAAACCACATCAAGAAGCAACATAACAGTAAGAAAATATGTGTAATTTTTTATTGAGCATTATATTTAAAACAGGAGTGAATCCAAATATCTTTTAAAATTTATTAAGATCTCTCTGCATATTTTCCACATAACGAATTTCCGAATTTCGAATTTGTATATATGGCAGTAAAGCACAAATAAAATAAATTTTCTTTCTCATGTTCAAGGTATTACCAGCGTTTCTTAGGATAGAACTAAGTTAGTCATATAGAAATGTACGCTATATAAAATTTGCACTCATAACTGTAATTTCACTTATATTGTTATTTTATTCTATGTATCAAACTTGTATAATTTAGCTTCATTATTACACATATTTATTTATGTTTTATTTTCGGTCATTATGGTTAACGCATCGCCATTACGGTATGGGTCAGTTCTTTTAATGTTTCGGATAGGCTAAATAGAATCATCTAGCAAGTAGGAATAGGAGACCTCCGGGTGACAGTAGAATTTTACCTCTTATAGCATCTAACACCCAATGTGACAAATATCACTGCAGAGCGCGCGCTCTTCTCTCCTTAACAGAATTTTAAGAACCGAAACCAAATACTGTGAAAGCGAGAGAAAGAAAAAACAGAACAAGCCCCATATAATCGAAGACAAAGCGTCGTTCATCTCTTCATTAGTTCTCCGTTGGTGTTTATCTACATTAATAAGTTAAGTTTGTCCATTTATACGGCGCAGAGAGAATAAATATATGGATAGCTCTCTCGTGAATAAAATTCCAAAGATTATTCCGATAAAAATAATGAAATTACATTGTTTCAAAGAGGTTTGTGTACAATGGCTTCCTCCTTGTCAGATACGAAAAAAAAAATAAAATATATAGACGACAGTTTATGATGTCTTCGGTAAAATTATCCCAGTAGTTCTCATATGAAGTGTAAAAATCGCTCTTGTGTAGAAGCTCTAGCTGCATCTTCCTTCAGCTCAGTGCCTTTATCTGCCACTCTCAAGATATGGAATCTAAATTAATATCGATAGTGATAATATTTAATTTATTATGATAATTTTGTGTCTATTTATGTTTTTGTAGTTTATGATATTGTTAGGCGTGACTAAATCAATATAATAACATTAGAATGAGCTTGGAGCTCTTATTGGGACACCATTGAATATATCAACTAAGTTTTATCATATATTTTTAAGGAAATATCTTTATTTCTTCATGTGATGTTCTCTAATTACATTTAGATTTCTTCCTATCTTCATCTCATGGTCTCCCACCTACATTATGCATAAGTTAAGCTTTTTTGTCGCTTCGAGTTCTGTCTCCTACAATAATTATTTGGTAATTCTAACTAACTTCAACATAATTATCAATGATGTTTATATGATTATTCTTACACTGGCCGACTTGTGTAGCACAACCTAGAACCAATCTCTATCGAAACACATGAACAATTATTCTCGCTTTGTTTTTTAAAAAATTCCACATCTTCATCCAACGTTTTGTATATTTATCCTTTTTATGCAGATCTCACAGCAATTTCTCCCTCCTTGCCTGCTCCAAATCATTCAGTTGAGCCACTTATTAATCTAATTTGTTTTATTTGAGTCAGTTTTCTCTTTCGTATAGTAATGTGTTCGGGTATGAGGTGCTCCAGTTATGTCTGCAATCTCGCTTTGGAAGCTTGACGGAGCCACGCATCGGCTCCATCAATTTTGCCCCATACTATTAAGAGGAGTTCCCTCTCACTTTAAAAAATTATAATGATATATAATGCATTTTCCTTAGAAAAATAAAATAAAAAAAAAAAAATTATTATATATATATATTATATTTTACTTACTTATTTAAGATCATAAAACAACTAATATTACAACAATATTTCAAGAATTTACAATAAATCAATCCTAACTCTGAAAAATTAACTTATATGCTAAGTCGGGAGGGGATAATGGACTTGATAGATATATTATATGTAATATATTTATATATTACTCTTTATATCGGCGGGACCTCCTTTGACATTAAAGTACTAATAACTACACCTTATTAGCAGCTATAGACGCGGATAATGGATACGTGCTCATCTGTTGGTATTATTATATGATTTAAACATCTTAGTAGCATCTAAGTATTATATATGCAACACTTTTGTGACATTACATTTCTTCACTTTATTATTAATTACTTACTCATAAATGATATTTTCATCTGTTAATAGTATAATATTAGTATGTGCTGTGATGATAATTATATATTGATTAAATAAATATTTAGAGTAGATAATTATGATATATTAATACTTACATGAATAATATGATAGGATATTTTAATATTTTTAGATTACAAGGAAGAAATGGTACACAATATAATATGTTATTAGTCTAGAACTAGTGACATAAATATGATTATATATAATAATTATATTTATAATTCTCCAAAGAGTTATATGTTATATTAGATAATATTATGTTGTTATATATAGATATATTAGATCTAATAATATTTAGCTATTTGTTAAATTGTATAGATACTCATAATATATGTATTGGGTCAAAGTGGAGATTATCTATTGATCATTTGGCAAAAATTATAGGTTTAAAAGGATTATTAAAATTTGAATGTATATATATAATAAATTAATAGGTGACACTGATGATCTAATTAATTGAATTTAGTAACTGTTGTATGCTAGCTCGTATTCATCAATACAGGCTCTGAGTGGAATTTTGATTATTTTTTCTACTTATATCTAAATCAATAATTATATCATACTTATAATATATAGATAGTTAAACTCTTACATTGATCCAACTTATATTATATTATATAATTATAATACTATATTCTTTATTTATTTATATTAATATTATATTTATATATATTATAATATATTTATATATCTATATTAATATTTAATTTATATTTATTTATATTAATATATTATTATTATATTATATAATTATATATTAATCTTTATTTAATATATTATAGTATATATATAATATATATATATATATTATATTTATATATTATATTATATTTAATATTAAATTTAATTATGTTTATGTTTTGTTAGTATCTCCAAATAGTTAAGTCGTATTATATAATACCTTCTAGTATATATTATATTAATTGGATGAAATGACTATTTTATATCTAATATACTGCTTGTGAGATATTTTAGGATATTGTTTTTAAGTTTCATACTTCTTTTTATTTTACATAATAATTTCTATTATTTGTAGTTTGTTTCCGATTAATGATACTGTACTTATATAGTAAGATAGTTATAAATATAGATAATGAGCATCGAATGGGTAGTAATGGAATAAATTAATTAGCACTCTACTTTGGTTTACTTCCTACGGTTGTAATAGATATAACTATACACCAACTCTGTTCCTGATCTCTCCACGCTTCACGCGGTATATATTATTAGTAAAAATAATTTGAATATTATCTAAATTTATACCTAATTATAACTCATAAAGGAAACATAATTAACTGTCTGATTATCTTTCTTCTAAATAACATAATATCATTCACTACTTTCTTATTATATATATAATTATAGCTAATAAAATGTACCATATCATGCTAACTATATTATGTATATAACGATGGTATAAGGTTTATTGAATAATATCTACTATGTAATAATAAGTTATAAGGTGTGTATATTACTCACTATGTTATATAGACTATATAAGTAAATATATTTAATATACTTTATTTGCTGTATAGTGTTTATGGAGAAGGTATAATTATGTATTACTATTTTATAAAATAACATATATCACCATATTAGGTTAATTTTATTGATATGATTAAATTATAATAATGGGGTCAATTTCATATACTTAACAGAATATATAACTAGTTTACTTTTTTAAATCACTGTATGTCTATTACTAGTATTATTTGGTATTACATTAAATAGCTAACCAATATTATTATATTATATATTACTTCATTCCATGAATAGATAGATTATTATGCAATAGAATCTTTTACCTATAAATTATATATATAATATTTGTGAAAGCATTTTGATATTTCTATATATTTGAATACTTATTCTGGTAGTATTACCATATATAGGTTTATACAATACCATATAATAACTATAGCTAATAAACATTTTAATAAATTACACCCAACAACATAATTTTTTTTTCGTTGTTATCTTTTTAGGTGTTATTGTTCAATAATAATTATTCTTTCCAATATAATTTATGATACAATGAAATTTCCATAGCTTTGTGGTATTCTTTTTGATAGTACTAATTTTTATATTATTTTTAATATTATATATTCTTAAGTTACCAGAGGCCAAGCTATTATTATTTCTAGTATAGCATACTGGTTTCAAATGATTTTTTCTATGCAATTATAATAAATTTTAATTGATATATCACTTACTTATAAATGTTTGATATTATCCTATTGAATATCATTTATAATACCAGTCTATCATATCTTCCTTAAAATCTTAGTTTCCATTGGATTAATAGATATAATAATAACTAGAATTTTATATTAAAAAGTGATTTATGATATATAGTATTCCAATTGATAATATCTTTTGTATAATCAATTCATACCATATTACACCGAAGTTACTGTCTCTATATGTGTTATTTTATAATGTTTCTTTTATTAAATTGTCTTTTTTTATTCTAATTAGTATGAAGTAGTATATATATGGATCCATACAAAAATATTTATAGTATATATTATACTTCATTATATATATTACGTCTGTAATACCTATATTATTCATGTTGCAGCTTCAACTATTGGATATACCTGTTGACCTATCATATAACTTTAAATAATATATATATATTTTTTTTTTTTTTTTTTTTTTTTTTTTTTTTTTTATTTATATATATTATATAGAATTATTATATATATAATATTATATTATAATATATATATATTATATATATATATTTTTAATATTAGTTATGTATCTATTATTATATATTTATTATTATATTTATATATATTATAATATATTATTATCATTAATATAATAATATTTTTCGTGTATCGATATAATATTTTCATTAGCATTTATTTATTTAATAATAATTATACTTTATCTATTTGTTCATTATTCACTAGCATACAAGAATTAAGATAAGAAACGGAATAATGAGACGCTCTTCTTTCGTCACAATTTCTTCCTTATATAATAATAATTAAGTCGTATGATGAGAGAAGAAATATGACACTTACGCTCTGTTGCTAACTCTCATTGCACTCCACTGCTCACAGCTGAATATGCTCTCACAGTGCACAATACTACACACAACAAACGCTACAATCACACACACCCCCACCTTCCGATTTTTAAATAAAAATTTACTGGGTTAATGAAGATAAATTTATGAGATTATTCTATCTTATATTATGAATAACATATTATATGTTATATAAGTTAATTCATATTCGATAAATACCAATTCATTTTTTATATAAATAGTTTCAAAATTTAAATAATAATATTAATATCCATATTACTAATTTTATATAATTTTAATTAAAGATTAAGTTCATTTAGTTCTGTGTTATATATTTATTTAGTGATGTCTCTGTAAATGGTTGTTTTTTCTTATAAGGTTATCAATAATCTCTTGCATTAATACACGTGGAACCAAACTTGTCTCACGTGGGCTCATAATGCTCTATTTTCTCAGGTAAGGTTGAGTCCGGAAGACCCTTTATAGTCTTGAATATAGAATATATATTATAACCATGTAGAATTGGTAGTAAAAAAAAAAAAAATAAAAATCATGACAACCTCATACAGATCCACCTAATCTGCTCGAAAATTTATCCCATATATAAGCGTGATGTTGCGACTGGACTTGGCTTTTTCATTCTGGCTTTGCTTATATATGAGATAACTTGCAATAGTAATCAAGTTCAGCAGAGAAAAAGACGATGGGGTAAGTAGTTTTACAGGATACCGCCTATATGCTGCCATCTTTAGCTATTCTGCAAGCCCTCAAAGGTAATGCAACAGACAATATATTATTCTTGTTTGCAATATACTAAGGGTGGAGCCTCCGGGTAAATTTAGGGTGTTATGTATACGAGCTGTGGAAAGTTTCTCGGAGTTGCTCTCGATTATGTGTTAACTCTCTATTATATATATTATTATCTATCTCAAAGCTACAACTCGATTTCGATATAATCGTGTATTCAGAAATAATATGATTAAAATTACCAGTGAAGTGTATTTAGAAAGAGATACTCAGCTAACCGTAACTAGTGCTAGTGATTAGGCCTCTTTTTACGCCATTATCTGTATATCTACTCAGCAACATACCGAAATATGAAACGGGGTGTTAAACTCTGATGTTCACGGTGTATCCATAACGCATATTATTTACGCGTAGGTGTACTCTCTTTATTATTGATTTATTCTCTTAACAAATGTGGCGTTGAGGGCCCTTTCAGAATTGCGAGGGGATGAGGCACCAATTTTCCTCGCTAAGTTTTTACAGAACTCCTAGCTTCTTTGTATGTATATCGCCATGCTCTAAGACAACCATCTGCTGATTTATGAGGTTCCTAAGTTTTTAGTTTCTCTGGTTTATTGGTTGTGCCAAGAGGAGTATATGATAAGAGTGGGTAGTATATGCAGGAGCCAAGAATGGAATTTCTACCCATACATACGGCTGTCTTGAGAAATAAGAAAAATATATTAGGAGTATTGATCTTATGAGTAGGAAGTAGAATTCTAGAAGTGTGAATTTATTTTTAATGTAGTGGGAACAATTTGCGAGCAAGAGGATGAGAATTTGGATGCTATCACTGGGAATAATATTTGATATCTTCTCAGATGAGTTGGAAGTAATTTGTTCCAATCGGCAATCTAAAAATGTGTAAAAAGATGTTGCAATTTGAAGATGCCTTAATGAGGAATAGTGAGCAGATTATTGTGGACATATGTATTATAGTGAAGAACTGGAGATAGCGCGTTGAAATACGATCGGTTATATATTAGAATTGTTTTGGACTAGTGTTTAAGAGGATCTTTGTTAAGGATATGAACGATGTTTTGGGCCAGCTGATTTTTAACAGCTTATCATTGTATTAAAATCGTATGCCCATGGATTATAGTATGGAAGATCTTAGACAGAACCCTGAGGAAGCACCTAAGTACTTGAGCAGTGTAAGGATCATAAGTAGAATTCTGACTCTCTTATCTCTCAATTGCCTCTAGGCAAACTCTACTGTAAATAGATCGAGTATGTAAAGAGGCGACCATAATCAGATATAAGCTCAAGATAGATATGGCATGGGGAAGATCTCTATAACTGTTTATAGGGTCCTGTTGGAGCTCAGATACCAGGACCTCGGCATGCTCTGGATAACCAGGTCAACAGCTCTTATGATTATCGCTTTT
This sequence comes from Armadillidium nasatum, assembly GCA_009176605.1. Taxonomy (NCBI): domain Eukaryota; kingdom Metazoa; phylum Arthropoda; class Malacostraca; order Isopoda; family Armadillidiidae; genus Armadillidium; species Armadillidium nasatum. The sequence continues at coordinate 52,442 of SEYY01022256.1, read as the reverse complement.
CGAGACGTCACATACAAAATAAAGTAAATCCAATTCCTGGGTTTTCCTATAAGGTGTTAGTGTGTGGCAAGTCTCGCCCCGAAAAATAAAATGAAGTCCATCAACCACTATCCTCAGTTAATATGTAAACGTATCACCGCAGTTAGACTCTCGGAGCTGACCTGAATCTGCAATGTTTGATGATCAAAACGAAGATATTGGATTTTCTAGATTGTGTAATAGAAATATATAACTCGAATTATAGATGGAGAATAGATGATATTTTTTTTCTCGAACTGCTCTCGCTACTACGAGTGTCCTCACGAGATATTGCGGCTGAATAATTTGAGACATAATAATCCGAATACAAATTATATAACGCATCGCTATATCGATTCCTATCGCCGTTACTTGTAGATCGGTATCCCAATGATATTTCAGGGACGGGATAGAATACGTAGTGTGTATGATTGTAATATATGGATTGTTTTATCTTCTTGAGACGTTTTATATGTTATGAAAGCTATATTCTGATTCTATATCTGTGTATTCCTCGCTTCGTCCTATTTCTAAATGCACGCCGAATTACTGCTACGATAGCTCCGGCTTCCACCTTATGCGTGCTAGATCGAGCCTCTCAGGAGAAAAAAGCTAGTGCCTCTCACTATGTCACTATATTGATATAGTTGTTGTCAAATGATAGTGCATCTGGAGGCAAGAAGAGCCCCCTCAATAGTCGCTGTCAGCTCAAGTGCCAGTGAAGAGATACAGCTTTATGAATGCTATTTATATGATTGTATTTTTACGCACCTGATGTAAGTGGGTCTGTGTCCGCACAGTTGATTTTAAAGAGGAATCCCTCAATTAATATTAAGAAAATAAACATTTGAGTAATCGTGGATTTTTTGGAGCTTACGACATAGCGCTGAGAAGAGTAGTTCTTTTATTAATAGGATTATTGGATCTATTTTAATGTAATGGAAACATATAGTTCCATGTGATGGGTGCCTAGAAAAGAGAAAGACCAATTCTGATAAAGCTTGGGGATTATATGTGAGGTCATCACAGGAAAGTTTCCAGGATATTGGTTGATGATGATCGTATGGCTAGCTAGTGTTGGGGTCTCTTTATTCTATTTCGAGCTCTCTCAGTATTCATTGTAAAATGACTTGACGTATTATGATTTTATCTCTCTCATCTCGTTTAGCGTAATAATCAGGCTGTGTAGTGAGAGGAATTTCATTCAACTCCTACGCTATATCTATACGATGTGGTTTTTTGTGCTCATCCTGTTGGAATATTCTCTCTCGTTCATACAATAGGATAGCTTAGATCTGCTTTATTTGTCAAATATGTATAGAGGTATTATGAACTATTCAAGGACCTCGTGACAGAAGTCGTTAGGTACTCAAAGATGTAGTCAATAATTATCATGATCGATTTATGTGAACGATATTTACGATTGAGTCATGGATACTCGTCTAGTTGGTATTGTGGGATAGTGTAATAGCCATATTTGTATATATGTCTGTTACCTCAGCACCTTTATCAACAATTAAAGTTTGGAGACTTTCTACACGATTCATCGAACATTGTCGTAATAATCTCAGATAATTAATCATTTTTATAATGTACACCATGAAAATAAGGTTAATTAAAACTGTAATAAATTATGGGTAACCAAAGGAGGAGGAAATTGATTGCGTTTTATTTGTTTGTCTGCTCTTAATATCTGCCTAAAGGCTAATCTTAGACCGTTCCACCAACTTTTAGAAGAGAGATCTATCGTTAAAAATTGATTTTAGTGAAGTAATCAGATAATTTCCCAATGTATGATCTTCGAAGAGGATAGTACGATTTTTTATATTCTAATTTTTTAGTCATTCGGAACGGTACCACCCATCGTGTAAAGTTTTGGAATGATGCTATTTTTGTGTGCAGGGATGGTTTTCCTCGCCACGCAGTCAAATATTTAGTAGAGTAAGTAGTCGTATTCCTGCTTACGGACTTCTGGCGTAGAAGACCGTGTCCTAGTTTGCTGACCACGATTTCTGCTTCGTTGCTACTACGAGCTCTGTCAGTGTACGTTGTCGACGCCACTCACTTTAAAATAAAATAATAAATATAAAAATAACATGTATATATTTATATAATTTATATATATATATATATTTATATATATATATATATATATTGTGTGTGTGTAAGTTGCGAATACATGTTGATGTATGTGAATTTAGGAGTATATGTCTCGAATGTTTCTTTGTAAAAAAATATTGCTTCTTATTTTTTTCTAGGATGTAACAAAATCTGTCTTTGAAAATGAACGAATGAAAATAATTAATCAAAAAAATAGTTGGAAAATTTTTAGACATTTTCAGGAGTAACAACATCAAGAAAAACAAGACAACAACAAAAGGTATTTAGTCTTTGGCTTTGAGCCTCGTTGTCGAAAGTTGAAATTCTCAAATATTATAATTTAGAGATCAGTTATTTTTAATGCTGACAAAGTGGAACAAAAATCTATGTATTTTCCTATAGCATTTTATAATACTCACTATTACATAATTCTCATAATAATAATCTGTAATTGAATGTTTAAATGCTGATAGGGTTTATCTTCGTTGAAAACATCAATTTAAACAACTGATTTGAAATTCAATTCATAATATTAAGTCATTGTTCATTTGTCTTGAAAATAAATTCTGGTAAACAAATTTTAAGTATTCATATTTGTTTGTTTTAGAAAAAAAAAATAAATCATTTTCAGTTAATAAATTTTGATGTACTAAGATTCCCGAGAAAACTATATATATATATATATATATATATATATATATATATATATATATATATATATATATATATATATATATATATATATATATATATATATATATATATATATATATATATATATATATATATATATATATATATAATATATATATATATATATATATAATATATATATATATATATATATATATATATATATATATATATATATATATATATATATATATATATATATATATATATATATATATATATATATATATATATATATATATATATATATATATATATATATATATATATATATATATATATATATATATATATATATATATATATATATTGGTAGAGAAATAAGGATAGAAGGCAATGAATTTAATTTGAAGGACACGTTGCATAACATTATTTATCATATGAAAGCATTTTTTTCACAGCTTCTTTTTTAATTTTCGCCAAAATGATTTCAAAGAAAAAGCTTTGCCATACCAGTTTGAAACCACACTAAGCTTCTCTTATTCTTTTTATAGTTGTACTTTATTGAATCAAGTATCTATGAAAAGCTTGTGATTCTGATTGCCAATAATTATTGCCTTTTTAACTTTGCGTCACTGAAATAAGATGATTCTCTCCCCGTATTGACAAAAGTCAAATCTTTTTAGAAGTATAAAAAATATTTTTAATTATTTTTCACACTTGTAATATTTAATATATTCTTTTTAAAAAATGGACTCTTACGAATTAGCAGGAAAAAAACAATGCAAGTTGAACATGCACATGTGTTAATTGCTTTATTAAACACACACACATACACACAAACACACAAAAAAAATTTTTTTTGTTTTTTAAATAAATAAATAAATAAATAAATAAATAAATAAACAAATAAATAAATTTAATAATGTAATAAATCAGCGTGAATATGAGTCGCAAAAGCCGCCGAAATTTATCGGCCGCTTTCCGCACTATGTTCAAAAAAGGGATTCTGTTCTTAATGCACTGCATATATATATATATATATATATATATATATATATATATATATATATATATATATATATATATATATATATATATATATATATATATATATATATATATATATATATATATATATATATATATATATATATATATATATATATATATATATATATATATATATATATATATATATATATATATATATATATATATATATATATATATATATATATATATATATATATATATATATATATATATATATATATATATATATATATATATATATATATATATATATATATATATATATATATATATATATATATATATATATATATATATATATATATATATATATATATATATATATATATATATATATATATATATATATATAATATATATATATATATATATATATATATATATATATATATATATATATATATATATATATATATATATATATATATATATATATATATATATATATAATATATCCCCTATTTATTTATTTATTTATTTATATTTAATATTTTTTTTTTTTAAGGAAATACCGTGATAATGAGAGCTCTGAAATCTCTTACGAAAATCCTAATGTGTAATTACACTTCGACTTCATTTATACTTTGAATTTCCAATTAGAATTTCTGTTCCGATTGAAACTATTTAGAAACCTGAGTTTTGCCTTTCGGTTCCGACTTGAATTTTCATTTTGCTTTACAGTTACAATGAATAACGATTTACATTATCACATTTATCAATTATTTTCCGAAATAAAATATGGCATTAAAATTTTAAATGTTTTAATGTTTGATGATATTAAATGAAAAGGAAAAAATTAATTAATATTGCAAACATATTTACGGTCTCTTAGGCCTTTTTTTTTTCTTTTTCTTTATATTTATTTCAATCCATAAATGTACGACTTCATAACCTTTTAAAAGTCAGAAACAATGTCGCTATTGTCATTTCGTTTAAATTGTATGATTGTTATCTTTGTGTAAAGTATATATATATATATATATATATATATATATATATATATATATATATATATATATATATATATATATATATATATATATATATATATATATATATATATATATATATATATATATATATATATATATATATATATATATATATATATATATATATATATATATATATATATATATATATATATATATATATATATATATATATATATATATATATATATATATATATATATATATATATATATATATATATATATATCCTCTCGGTGGGCAAAGGCCAGAGGCCTACCAAATTCCGCTGGAGTTGAGAAAAGCATATAATGGTCGATGGAGGCAGACATGTCCAGATACACGGCGTTTGAAAGTATGCAAGTAAAAGAAAGTTGAGAAAACAGATTAAGGGAGTGTGTTCCAGACTTTACCAGTAGAGTACATGTAAGGTTGAGTATAGAGGTTAAGTCTGAGGTCTGAGAGTTGAACAGAGAAAGGATGAAACTGTGTAGAAAGGTGTGTCGCACGAGTTCTTCTCAGTTCGAGAGTGTTCAGAAGAGCAGTGTCCGTTGTAATAGCGATAGTAAAGAGAGAGTGACGCAACAATTTGACGGGCAGAAGGGGATTGGAAAGGGTTAGTAAGAGCAGGAGAGTTGATGAGATAAAAAGCCCTAGACTCCCCTCTCAAGGAGAGCTGCATGAGTGGAGCCACCACAGATGTGAAAAGCATACTCCATACAAGGGAGAACAACGCTCCTATAGAGAGAAAGCAACTGGGGTGGAGTGAAATAAATCTGTGGGAGCCTCAGAACACCCAACCTCTTAGAAGTTTGTTTGGAAAGAAAATTAATATGATCTTTCCAAGAAAGATTACCAGAAAAGGATAAACCGAGAATATTAAGAACAGATGAAGGTTTGAGTTGTGTTTTCGAGGAAGACATCATAGTTGTGTGGAAGATTGTGTCGAGTAGAGAGATGCAGGAACTGAGTTTTTGAGGCATTGAAAACAACCATAGTTTCACATATTTCAATTTGAAATATGTGAAAGATCAGAGTTTAGTTGCTCCAAGGCTACCCTTCTCGAGTCTATCAACTGCTATTGGGAGCGACGTTTTTCAAACTGAAAGGAGTAATGAAGGCTGGAGTCGTCGGCGTAGGAGTGGATAGGAGATGAGGTAATAGAGAGAAGGTAATTAATGAAAAGCAGAAAAAGTGTTGGGAATAGGACAGAACCCTGAGGAACACCACTATTAATAAATTTAAAAGAAGAACGGAGGCCGTCTATTACAGCTTCTATAGAACGACCAAAAAGGAAATAGAGAGACCACAGAGAGAAGGATAGATACCGAAAGAGCGAAGCATAGAAATCAAAGGTTTGTGCCAGGCAATATCAAATGCTTTCGATTTGTCAGCGCGACAGCAAAGGTTTCACCGAAATGCCGAAGAGCGGAGGACTAAAAATCAGAGAGCAAGGATAGAAAATCACCAGTAGAGCGTTTCTTATGAAAGCCATACTGGAGATCAGAGATAAAATTAGAAGAAATGAAATGCCTCCAAATCTTCCTATTAGAGATAGATTCGAAATCTTTAGAAAGAATGAAGGTCAAAGAAATAGGGCAGTAGTTAGAGGGTTCAGAGGGTTCCCCTTCTTTGGCACAGGCTGAATGAGCGTACGTTTACAGCAAGGAGGGAAGATTAAAGTAGAAAGGCAAAGAAGAAATAGTTTGCCAAGGCAGCTTGCAAGCTCGGAAGCAGAAGTTTCGAGAAACACAGTAGGAGTACCATCGGGACCATAAGCCTTCTTGTATTAAGCTCAGAGAGCAGTAATGACGTCTTTTGAAGAAATTACAATTTTAGGCAAATATGAGTTGGAGGGGGTTGAAGGAGGAAGGTAATAGCTCCGGAATCGTCTAAGGTTGAATTAGAGGGAAAAGTTTGAGCGAAGAGTTCAGCTTTAGAAGAAGGTAAAACAGCAGTTGTACCGTCGGAAGGTACTAAAGGAGGGAAGGAGGAAGAAGCAAAGTTAGAGTTGACATTTTTTGCAAAATGCCAGAAAGAACGTGAAGAAGAGGAACCAGAAAGATTATTGCATTTCTACGGAGAAAAGAGTTTTTAGTGCTACGAAGGATAGATTTTGCACGATTCCGGGATGAAATATAAGTTGTGTGAGTTTTTGGAGTTTGAAGACGATGATAATCCCTGAAGGCAGCATCCCTGCGGCGGAGAGATCGAGAACAAGTAGAGTTAAACCAAGGTTTGTTAGGTTTAGTAGAAGAGAAAGAATATGGAATGTACGACTCCATGCCAGAGAGAATCACCTGGGTAATGCATTCTGAACACTCGGAGGAACCCTTCCCACGGAAGCAATAATCATTCAGCGGGAAATCAAAGAAGTACGACCGCAAGTCCGACCAGTTTGCGGCACCGAAATGCCATAGACATTTCCTTTCAATAGAAGGGAGTCTTTCCGGCGGAAGACTTGAGGAGAAAGAAGAGGATACAGAGATAAGGTGATCGGAGGAGCCCAGAGTAGGAAAAAGTTTAACAGTATAAGGAGAAGGATTAGAAGTTGGAAAAAGTCCTAGAATGTTGGGTTCATCTCCAAGACTATCAGGGATATGAGAAGGGAGCTGCACCAACTGCTCAAGGTCGTTTTGGATAGCTAAATGGAAGGCATGTTCA
>SEYY01022256.1:27500-35000 GCA_009176605.1 Armadillidium nasatum | reverse complement strand
ATTACTTGTAAGTAGCTATATATTATATATATATAATATATATATATATATATATATATATATATATATATATATATATATAATATATATATATATATATATATATATAACTATATATATAAAAAAAATATTAAAGCTGAATTGTTTTATTTTATTGTAAATGTATTTTAATAGATTTATAAATTTAATAATTTGGAAACTTTTAAAATGGCAACTGTGGTTTTCGATGTTGTTAGAACCTTTGTGAGACCTAGAATATAATTATTAGAGAATAATTGGCATTTTTATTACTGTGCTTATTTGAGTGGTTTAAAAATATTAAAGTATCATAAATAATATTCTCCTAATACATTAATAAACAGTGATGATTGCAGTGAGTTTTTGATTGCCTCATAATTTTTATGTGTAAGGTAGTCATAGTGGGAGCTGAATTTCGATTAGGTCATACTAAGCAAAAAGTATAATTCCAACACCTCAAGCTTCCCAAAGTGGTGTCAGAAGTGGGATATTTTGCTTGCTGCAATAACAATTTATAAAGAAGCACAATATACAAGGAAATATACATATATATAATATATATATATATATATATATATATATATATATATATATATATATATATATATATATATATATATATATATAATATATATATATATATATATATATATATATATATATATATTATATATATATATATATATATATATATATTATATATATATATCATAAGAAAAACGCTCCCAACAGTATTCGTTCTTCGAATACTTTTGTTTTCCAGTTACTACGCTTCTCGCTATCAATCAATAAAGAAACGGAAAATCGTACATGAACGAAAACATTCATGTATATTTATTTTCAACACAGATAAAAGACTAAACAAAAAAGGCAAATAAATTTTATTTTTATTTATACGAGTCCGTTCCCAAGAAGAACGAATTTGAAGAACTTTATAAGAAAATTAATAAAGAAAACGGATTTCAATTTTCTTTTTTAAGGATAACTCTAATAATATATTAAATATATATAATATATATATATATATATATATATATATATATATATATATATATATATATATATATATATATATATATATATATATATATTATATATATATATATATATATATATATATATATATATATATATATATATATATATATATATATATATATATATATACTATATATATATATATATATATATATATAATAATTTTTTTTAAATTTTATTAAAAAAAAATTTTAAAAAAAAATGAAAATGAAAAATGAAAAAGTTACAAAAGTCAACATTTTTTTCTAACTTTTAACTTATTATAATTATTTAAAGCTATTGATTTTATTTCGATTTATTTTATCAATCATTGATTTAAAAATTCTTAATAATAGTATTTTATAACAATAGACACAGAAAGCACGCTCAACTTCATAAACACACACATACACACACACACACATACACACACACACACACACGTATATATATATATATATATATATATATATATATATATATATATAATATATATATATATATATATATAATATAATATATATATATATATATATACTATATATATATATAAGTTGTATGTTTAATAATTGAGGCAGACCTTGTCATCATCTTCATATACAATGCATTTTTCTTGGAAATCTCTTTTAAGGGCTCTAATCAACAACATATATTAATTTTTTTTATTTTTTTTATTTTTTATTTATTTTTTTTTTATTTAAAGTTTATCAGTTCAGTTGAAAGTTACCAAAGCTAACTTTTGCGTTAGCGGATTTGCGATTATAAAGCTAATTAATTATCTTTAGCCGTCTTCATATATATATATATATATATATATATATATATATATATATATATATATATATATATATATATATATATATATATATATATATATATATATATATATATATTCCGATAAATAGGTAGTCGCTCTGATTCTTCTAACTATCGCCCTATAGCTCTCACTTGTATTCTGTCTAAAGTCTTTGATGTCCTTCTCAACTCATATATCTTAGATCATCTGGAATCCCATTCCGTTCTTTCTACTGGTGATATACTTTCCAATCTCACAAATTTAAGGTCTTCTGCCCTTAGGAGAAGATTGGTGAGACTTGTGTGGTGGCGCTTGATATATGTAAGGCATTTGACCTGGTATGGCATGCGTCACTGCTTTCCAATCTCCTTCTCCTTTGAGTTTCCATCCTTTCTCTTTGCTTTACCTATGTCCTTGCTTTTTCTTTCTAATCGTTTCATTTCTGCTGTTGTTGAAGGGGCGACTTCTTCTTCATTTCTTGTCAATAGTGGTGTTTCCTACCCTATTCCTACTTTTTCATTAATGATCTTCTCAGATGCCCATCTAACCTTATCCATTCATATTCCAATATTTAAAACCTCCATTATTCTACTAATTTCAAATCTGCTTCCTTTTTTGCAAATAGAGTTGCCTCTCGTCTTAATCTTTCCGATTCCATTCTTGCAGATCTGAATAGAATCTCCCAGTGAGATAGTTTCAACCTTATGAAATTCAATTCTTTAAAAATTCAACTTCTTTAAAACTCCCTCTCAAAGACACCTCTTAACTTTTCTATTTCTTTCGATAGTTCTTCCGTCTCTGATGTTGAGAGTATAAACACCTTGGCCTTCACATAATCAAAAAATGTCTTAGAAATTTCACATCTCAATGGTTGCTAGGGCGACAACAAAGAAGCTGAGAGTTCTGTTTGTATCACAAGGGACCTTTGTCAGCACATAAATTTTGTGTGGACATAAGCAACTCTTGGCTTGTCCGCTGTGATGTCTCCTTCTTTCCGGCCACATTTGTTTTGTGGAATTCTCTCCCATCTTCTGCGTTTCCTGCCGAATTTAATCTCAGTTACTTTAAAGCCCAAGTCTATACTCACCTAAGAAATTTGCATTAGGTGAGACTTGCCGGATTTTCTTATTTTCTGATTGATCTAACACCCCTCCTTGAACAGAGCTCTGCCGTGAGTGGTGATATATATATATATATATATATATATATATATATATATATATATATATATATATATATATATATATATATATATATATATATAATATATAAATATTATAATATAATAATTCATAATTATATATTATTAAAATATAATATATATATTATTATATATATATAATATATATATATATATATATATATATATATATATATATATATATATATATATATATATATATATATATATATATATATATATATATATATATATATTTATATATATTTATATATATATATATATTATCACAAATTGGTGGGCTGACGCCTGTCAGGAGCTACTCCTACAAAATCTTAGTTCCTATGTGAGGAGTAGCCTTGTTTACTTGAGCGATTTCTATTTTAAGTAGCTGGCTTGCCGGGGTGGTTGCTACAACTTCCCATTGTTTCATATAACAGGAGAATTGTGGGAAGAAATTTGAAACAGTTGAGGGGTTTCCACGCTCCTCTCGGCTGCTGAAAGGAAACCCTCTTTTGTGGGTAAAGATCTGGATATGGGCAATGAAAACTCAACCTTTTCAGAGTAGAATTTAAGTCGTGTAGGCCTAATTCTTGTGGTGTTGATTTGAATGATTTCAATTTTGAATAAAGAAATAGACTTCGGCCACTTTTAAATTTCACTATAATTTACATTATTTAATAATTTTTATTGTTTTATTGTCTTAAAATTTCGATTTTCTTTTTTAAAATGAGAAATCGTAAAATATTTCTAAATTTTTTCCACTGGTTTGAAATCTCTTCTTAATTAACAAACTTTTTTTAAGCAAATTTTCTCTTCATTTTCCAATCCTGATGGTTTACAGTTCTCATCTTTATTTCTCTTCCCTTTTCAGTAAATTTTTCTAGTTTCTTCACTTCTTTGTTGATTTTGTTGCGATTTGTCCAAATGACATTCAGATCTATCTATATATATATATATATATATATATATATATATATATATATATATATATATATATATATATATATATATATATATATATATATATATATATATATATATATATATATATATATATTATATATATATATATATATATATATATATATATATATATATATATATATATATATATATATATATATATATATATATATATATATATATATATATATATATATATATATATATATATATATATATATATATATAAAATCTAACTGTCGTCGAGAGTGGATGTGCTTGGAAACAGATGGGAAGAAGATAAGTTATGAATATCATAAGGAAGACAGAAGAGAGGGAGAAGAGAAGAGAGGAGGAGAGAAACGAAGAGAGATAAGAGAAGGAAAGAGAAGATAAGGGAGAGCTACGAGATCATCTTCCTAAGATTGCATAATTTGTTTAGTTCATACTTGAAGAATGAAATTGTCCAAAGTAAATAAAAGGAAAAATTTGCTTCTCCGATATATTATTTCAGCATTTACTGAAAGTAAATTTAAGAAGTTTAAAAATGAAATTTAAAATATGAGGTGAAGCAACACATCTTTCGGTATTACGTACTTTCGGCATTTAAATGGACAATTAAATATTAAAAGGAAAAAATGATTTTGGATATAGTTAACTTTTGGCTGATTAAGAATGGTGGCTATTTCGACGTAGTCAGGAAAAATAAAGATTAGTTTCATTATAGAGGCTAGGAACAATTTATAACCAGTTTTTCTCTCTTCCCATGTACGATTGCAGGAATATGCATAATTTCTGCAGCCGACACCACCCTGCATCATGCGGGATATAGTGTTAGGGTATATAAAAATGATCATATATATATATATATATATAATATATATATATATATATATATATATATATATATATATATATATATATATATATATATATATATATTATATATATATATATATATATATATATATATATATAGTATCTTCACTAGTTAGTGTCTGTGACAAATAATTAGGTCGCTTTATATAGGAATTATTCTGAAAGGACGATGTGACTTTTGCCTGAGGAATTTCCCCTCTCTGAAGTGTGACGTCAGGTTTTGAGACGAAGTAGGAACGCTACTGACGGAGGGAAGCAATGTGCTGCTCCTGCTTCGCTTTGAAGTCTGTGCTAATGACGCTATTGAAATGGCCTTAAAGGTTCACTCGCTTGGAAGCTATTTTCGATAGAAACAGACAACGAGCAATGATGTTCTGCTCCCTATGTCATTTTTCAATGCTTTCATATTCTACTTTTCCTTCTCTCTTTTTTTCTATTTACCCTTCATTCAATACAGTCGCAAACACACACACACACACACACACACAAGCACGTACGTACGCACATAATCACGCAACACACACACACACAAGCACGTACGTACGCACATAATCACGCAACACACACACAGACATATATATATATATATATATATATATATATATATATATATATATATATATATATATATATATATATATATATATATATATATATATATATATATATATATATATATATATATATATATATATTAAGCTGGGTTGAATTTTTGTGGGATAACCAAACATGGTCAAATTGGTGCTCCTTGGCTTCCCTGTAGTGGGACAAAAAAATCATTTTGCATTTACTCAATGTTTAGGGGGCCCAACTTTAATTTTTTTAAGGGCCGGCACCAATTTTTGGGTATTTCGGCTATTTTTGCTTGGGGCTGATATATTTTGATATATTTTTTTTTCTACTCATCTTATCAACATCAAATTTTCAAGGCTTATATAGTTTGGCAAGATGCATCTTTTTTACTTAGATAATTTTTTTGTATACTCTAAAGAAAATTTTTAAAAAATTTCCCAAAATTTTTTTGTTTTTAAATTTGGTTCAAGAAAAAATCCAAAACTAATAAAAAATACAAAGAAGTTATCTAAGTAAGAAATATGCATCTCCCCCGACTACATAAGCTCTGAAAATTTCACTCACTTCGCTTGAATAGAAAAAAAATTACCGCAATTTTTCATTTTAAAATTAAAAAAAAAATGGGTTTGGAAATTTGACAACGCTGAGCACAAAACTTAAAATATCAAAATTCCGTGTCTAAAACTTTTAGATAATAGTCCAATCTTTGTATATTTCAAGTTCTTAAGTTATGAATTTTATATGCTTTGTTCTTCAAAATTTGGTTTTAATACTAATTGAGAGCTATTTTTGTCTCATTTCAGATCCAGACTATTCGACGTTTGAGATAAGTCCTGTGGGTGCAGTGTTTATTACTATTATTGCAAGACGTATCATGGCATGTGCAACAAGGCATAAAGACAGGCATGCAATATTCGGTTATCCACAACCACTTGTCGAAAATCAGCTACCACTGGCTGAGGATGTTTTTAGAGCCTACAAGTTCCATCAAGTAGTCAACAAAGATGCCAGTGTTACTCATCTAGCAAAGTTAGTGGCAACAGAAGTTAAAGGCATATACAATAAAGCAGGCATTCCAACAATAGAATTTGAAAGTGTTATAGTGAAAGTGAAGAGACTAATAGTGAATGTCAATGATTTGATGAAATATTCAAGAAATAAACAATCTTCTCAAAAATATCAAGATAAAATAAAATCATTTTCTTGTCTCTTCGACATTAGCGCGTGCAAGTGTGTTCATAATGGTATAGTTGAACGTAATCAATGTCAATGTCCCAATGAAAAGAAAATCCCTGTATTGGAATGGCAATTTTGGCTTGATCAAAACACTTCAAGACGCATGATAATAGGAAATGTGGACAAGGAAAGAACAGAGAAAAACATGAAACTTCAGGAAAGGAAAAGGAAACGGTTGACATTTGAAAGTAAGATGAGACACAAAGATACGCAAAAATGTGTAAGTTCAGTTGAATTATCAGGCAGTGAGAGTGATGTGCTAGAAGAATCATTTTCCTTAGAATCAGAAGAAATGGAAGAATGTCACCCTCAAAATAGAAACCAGTATCCTGAGTTGTGTAAAGCATTAGAGAGGACAAATGTGAGCAATAGAGATGCATGTCTCATAGTTAATGCTGCCCTCAAGGACCTCGGACTTGTGTCACCAAAAAACGTTGTTGATCCAAGTAAGTTACAACGCCAAAGAAAATACTGGAGAGACAAACAGTCAGAGAAGCATTTGCTGCAACACAGAGGTATGGTCTGCATTGGTTTCGATGGAAAAATAGATGAAACACTTGTCGATACTGGAGGTGTGCGTAGAAAAGTTAGAGAAGAACATTACGTGCTAGTGTCATTTCCAGATGCATGTTACATCGATCACGTTAGTCCTAACTCAGGAAGATCTCCAGATGTATTTAATGAAATTCTGGGTATTATTGAACGAACAAGATCTACAGAGACTTTAAGAGCAGTGATTTGCGATGGAACTCCTGTGAATACGGGTAACAAGAATGGAATAATCACACTGTTGGAGTTACATCTTAAAAGACCACTTCAATGGCTCATATGCATGTTGCATTTTAATGAACTGCCA
>SEYY01022256.1:0-7500 GCA_009176605.1 Armadillidium nasatum | reverse complement strand
TATAGTAAAGAGAGAGTGTAATGACAAATCGACGGTCAGAAAGATACTGCAGAGAGCTAGTGAAAGCAAAACATTTGACGTGACGAAAATCACTAGATCCTATCTTTTCAAAGAGGGGTGTATGAGGGCAACCAACCTAGATGTGTGAGGCATACTATATACAGGGACAAACGACACCACCATAAAGAGCAAGAAACTGGTATGGCGTGCAGAAATTCTGAAGGCGCCCAAAAACACCCAACCTCTCAGAAGCTTGTTTAGAAAAAGAAATAATGTAATTCTTCCAAAAAAGATCACTAGAAAATGAAGCAATAAGAATATTAAGGGCAGATGAAGACTAGAGTTGCGAGTTTTCGAATATGTTATAGTTGGATTTAAGATTATGACAAACAGAAAGATGAAGGATCCGAGTTTTAGAGGCCGTCAAAACAAACATGCTTCCTCTATCTCTTTTATAAATTTGAGAAAGATCAGAGGTTAGTTGCTTCAAGAGTACGCTCCTAGCGTCGGTTCATGGTTTTTGAGTTTGACTTCTTTCAATGTGATGCTAGACATCTTTCAACTCGAAATGAAGGATCTAGTCATCGGCGTAGAGTGGATAATTAATGAGGAAATATATAAAAAGTAATTAAAGAAAAGAAGAAAAAAAATAGGGAATTTACAGAACTCTGAGGAACTCTACTATTATATTTTAAAGGGGTGAACTGTGGTCGTCTACTATTATAGAACGGCCGGAGAGGAAATTAGAGAAAAGGTCACAAAGAGAAAGATATATTTCGAAAGAGGAAAGTATCGAAATCAAAGCTTTTTTGCACGTTCTTTTAAAGGCTTTCGATATATCTGGTAAATCAGGAATAGATTCTCCGAAATGCGGAAGAGCATTGGACCAAGTGTTAGAGAGAAGAAAAAGATTACCAATAGAGCTTTCCTTACGAAAGTCACATTTGCTCTGAGAGAAGGTTAAAAGAAATGAGGTGTTTCAGAATCTTCCTACGTTAACGATAAATTCAAAAACTATTAAAAGAACGGAGGTTAAAAAATTAGGAAAATTATTAGGGGATAAAGAGGAGTAATTTTTTTTCAAAACAGTAGAAATAGGTGCGTTTCCAGGAGGAAGGAAAGGTTGAAGTGGAAAGATGGAGAGGATAAATTTTATCAAGACAAGATGCAAGCTCAGAAGCTCAAGAAAGATATATATCAAGATCAGTAAGCCTTCTTTGGGTTAAATAGGTGAGTTCATGTATAAGTGGGTAGGCATGTAATATTAAACTTTACAAAAGCTATAGAAAGTAGGATATGCGTTAGATAAATAGTTCTAAAGAATATTATGGTCAGATCAAGGGCCACAATTTCTGCTCATGTAAGTAAATGCTAAAACACGAGGTTGGAATGATTTAATTAAGCAGAATAAGTATTCAGACACGATGATATATATATATAATATATATATATATATATATATTATATATATATATATATTATTATATATATATATATATATATATATATTATATTATATTATATATATATATATATATATTTATGAAAATTATTATTTATTATTATTATTTTATTATTATTATTATATTATTATTATTATTATTATTATTATTTTATTATTATTATTATTATAGTATTTTATTTTAGTATTATTTAATTTTTTATTAATAATAATTTTATAATTAAAAAAAAAGTAAAAAAAAAATAATAATAAATTATTTTATTTATTATTATTTTATTATTATTATTTTTTTATTATATATTATATTATTTTATTATTATTATTTATTATTATATTATTATTATTATTTATTATTATTATATTATATAATTATTATTATTATTATTATTATTATTTATTTTATATGATATAGGAGCATTTTAAAATATGATGAATTAAAAACAATATAGTAATATTCGAATCTCTTTACATGAAACTAATGTTGAATGAGTCATTTCCAATAGGTTGTGTTCAGCAGTTTATTTGATGAGCGAAATATTTTTCAAATTTAATGTATTATTAATTATTTATTAAATATTTTACGTAATATTTAGTCTCATAAAAATATATATATATATATATATATATATATATATATATATATATATATATATATATATATATATATATATATATATATATATATATATATATATATAAAAATATAATTATTTAAATAGAAAAATTATTTAATTTTTAAAATGTCTTTTAACACATTAAAAATAAAAAGTAAAAAATAAAGAAACAAATAAAGGCCAAAATAGGAATCATTAACCCTAAACTATTAACTTATTGACATATTCACACGCGGAAAGATCTCTATACTTCAGAGAGATAAAGATCTCTAACGCGGTCCGAACCCCTGCTAAGAGGGATGGGAAACAGACTTAAAACCATTTTACCGTCAACAGTGGTTGACAAGTACTCTTAAAAGTGTGAAGTCACTTAAGTGCTGAGACTTTTTGAATGGGAAAAATGCTGCCCTTAATAACAACATTAATTGACGCACAAACGGCTTTCTTATCATGTATTAAAATCTCACTTGACCAAATTCTCTTAATGCATTTACATATATTATTGAAACATTAAACACACACACACACACACAAACGTGCATGAGTGTTTTAAATACACATACGCAAATGAATGTAAAATTTTTAAATTTCTCGTTTTTTTAACATTTTGAATATGAAAATAATTTCCTCTTATCTGAGGGGAAAAAGATAAAAATAAAAATAATAATAATAATAATAATAATAATAATAATAATAATAATAATAATAATAATAATAATAATAAGATCAGTCACGCAAGCACCACTCAAAGTAAGAAGCACTCGACTAGACATTCCAGAAAAATGTGTTCGCCCTTATAGGATAATTTTTGGGAAAAACTGTAATAATTTAATGATTAGATAAAAATTGAATAGAATCAGTGAGTATAGGGGTTGGTGAAACAAAAACTCATAGACTCCACCTTTTCAATAAAAGTTATGTCAGTGAAAGCAATCCTAATATACGTAACATACATAGATTCCTTAAAGCAGACATCACTCCTAAATAGATAAAATAACTCTTTAGAAAGTCGTGAAGAAGTCCTGATGTCTGATTCAGGATTTTCTGAGCACAGCTTTTATCCGACCAGTTCCTCAACACCACAGTTAACCTTTCGTACCGCAAAAGAACACTGAAACTGTGTTCCGTACCGTTTACGGATGCGTATGCCATTCATAGTCTGAGGTTTAAAGATATTCCTTTCTATGAAGTACCACGATAAATGTAATATTAATAAAGGACAGACGAAAGTTTGAGTCTTGTGTTTTGGAAGATGTAGTAATGTGGAACAATGCCTTGAATATGTAGGTCAAAGAATTGAATTTTTGAATCATTGAAAGCAACCATATTTCTTCAGGGCCAGTTAGAACAAGAGAAATGTCAGAGATCAGCTGGTCCAAGTTTATACTCTAAGCACCTGCTTCATGCCTTTCTTTAGGATATTTTCCCAAATGAAAAGGCTTTTGAATGATGGAGTCATGGGCATATCCGCATAGAGTGGATGGTGACAGAATAAAGGTCATTAAAAAAGGAATAGAAAGAGAAGATTAGAAATCAAAACTTTGAGGAACACCACCATTACAGATTTCAATGATAAATGGTGGAGGAATTGGAAGGGAATTCCAAAAAAACTTCCGAAACAAGTAGTAATTAATGCCGAATGGAAAAAGTTTAGAAATAAAAGCGTTATGCCTGATACTATCCAAAGCTTTCGATCAGTGCAAAGTCACAGAGAGAGGAAGCACCAAATTCTAAAAGGCAGAGAACCGTAAGTCTGACAGAAAAGGAAGAAGTTCACTAGTTTCTTGTTCTTTAACTGCGTCTTCCTGAAAATCTAAGAGACTATTAGGGAATTATAGATGTTAAAGGTGTTTCCATATCTTAAGATTTAGAATATACTTGTAAAATTTCAAAATAAGAGATTAAATCAAAGCAAAATTGGGAGTGATTTTAAGCTTTTTGGCAGAAGGGAACGTGTTGAATGAGGACATTCCTCAGTAGAATGTAGGTGGCGAAGGTGATAAGTACAGTGGAAGAAGTTAAACAAGGGAGGATGCAAAAAGTTCGGAATCATGTTCTGAGAATCGGAAGAAAAGGTACAGTCAAAACCTTGAATTCTAGCATATTAACCTCTGAGAGAAAAGAAATCGCGTTTTTAAAAGAAATCCCTGTTTTAATAAATGCGATAAAAAGGCTTGATAAATATGGGGAGGGAAGATATGGACTTGAATCGTCATACGTAGAACTAAAGGTAAGAAAAGATTCAGATTCATTTTTAAATAATTAAAAAAAAAAAAAGGAAAATCAATTTTCAAAAAGATGTGGAAAAATAAAAGGAAATATAGAGTTGACATTATTCAGAAAGATCAAGATTTTGTCAAACAAGACCAGGATAGATCATTACATATTTTTATATATATATATAATATATATATATATATATATATATATATATATATATATATATATATATATATATATATATATTATTATATATATATATATATATATATATATATATATTATAAGTTTTTGTGCGTGTGTTTCCAGAGTAAATGTAATTTTAAAGTATCCACTTATTACTGTTATTCTATGATAATACAATATATATAAAAGTTATTAATTGAAAGAATGATAATTCATCAAGTTATGATAAATATTTTCCGGATCAAAGATATATTTATAACATATATTAATTTTTATATCTCAGAGCTCTCTTAATAAATATTCATGAATATATATATATTATATATATATATATATATATATATTATATATATATATATATATATATATATATATATATATATATATATATATATATATATAAACAATTTATTTATTTACATATAAAATGGTAAAAGAGATAAAGCATGCGATAAGTCACCTGTGTTTGAGTTAGGCCGAGTTTGGCTGCGAGTTCTGCCCTTTCAGGAAGGGCCAGGTATTGGGTCCTTTGAAACATTTTGTTAAGCTGTTGAATTTGAAGACTCGAGTAAATCGTTCGAGGTTTTCTTATTTTCTTTCCTTTTGATGTTACTCTTACTGTTCCTCCTTCAGGTTTTTCAGTCACTGAATACAATTAATATATATAATATATATATATATATATATATATATATATATATATATATATATATATATATATATATATATATATATATATATATATATATATATATGAGTGGGTGTGTATGAATGCTTGCGTTATTTTATATTATATACCCTACTATAAAAATGAACGAAATAGTTCGAATGTCATTTGTAAGTTTTAAAAGAAATGGGTGAATTTGGCCAAAGGAAAAACAGTTGTACAAATATTGGTATCGAAAAGATTTTGGAGATAAAGGTAGAAAAGGAGACCGAACTGACATTTTTGTGACGATTTTTAATAGTAGAAAAATTGACCAAAAGGAATGAGAAGTGGGAGAGAGGGGGTGGGGGAGGAAGTTCAAATACGATGAGAACGAGACCTAATTAAATACTAATAAATAAAAGAGATTCAATTCATAGAAGTCTTCATTATTAAAAGAAAGAAAATAAATTATATACTAATTTATATATATATATTATATATATTATATATATTATATATATATATATATATATATATTATATATATTATATATTATATATATAATATATATAATAATTATATATATTTTATAAATATAATAATAATAATTAATTGATGTTATTTATAACTTCAACAAAGAGAAAAATATTCAGTTTGAAATAAGGAAAAATAATAACAGATAACAAAAATCAGGTCGTTATTATACTTTATTTTTAGTGATTTTAATGAAAAAAAAATTCGTATATTATTATTTATTTTCATTATTATTATTATTATTATTATTATTATTTATTATTATTATTATTATTATTATTATTATTATTATTATTATTATTATTATTATTATTTATTTTATTATTTTATTATTATTATTATTATATTATTTTATTATTATTATATTATTATTATTATATATTATTTTAATAATTATTATTTTATTTTATTATTATTATTATATATTATTATTATTAATTATTATTTTTTATTTTTATTATTCATTATTATTTTTTATAATATAATTATTATATTTATTAATATAATTATTATTATTATTTTTATTTTATATTATTTATTATAATAAAATATCATTATTATTATATTTTATTTTTTTTTATCAGTTTATTAATTATTATTTTATCATTTTTTTATTTTATTATTTTATTATTTATTTATTATAATATTATTATTATTATATTATATATTATTATTATTATTTATTATTTGTTATTATATTATATTATTATTATTATTATTTTTTTATTATTTTATTATTTTATTATTTATTATTATTATTATTTATTATTATTATTATTATTATTATTATTATTATTATCGCTCCAAACAAAATTAGAAAGTAAGGGTTTCACGAAGATGTTTCCGGTTATTCCTATCTGTTCGGTCACAATTTGCTGGTTAGGGTGAAAAATCCTCTCCCTTTGCTTTAATATCTAAAGGGATGGCCCAAGGATCTATTTTGTGTCGTTATTTTAATATAAGAATGACTTTCCCAATTGTCAAATTTCCTTAAATTAACAATTTGCAGAAGAAATTGCTATACTAATATCAGATCGAAATATCATTATATTAAGCTCTAAAGTAAACAATGAACTGTAAAACATTATAACATGGGGAGAGCAAACAGACTCTCCCTAAGTTTAAATAAAATAAATAATCTGGTACTAACAAATCAATAGAAGCCGTGCAGCTTAATGTTAAAGCAAAACATACAACCATTAATCGAATAGCGTCTGCAAAATTATTGCTATTTTCGATGATAAACTCATTTTCAAAGAACATACCAAAAGTCTTGTTAGCAAGATGTTTTATACAAATTAAGCATTTCTAAAGATTAAAGACCCTGTTCCAAAATATAGTTAAAAAACCTTTAATACAGACTTGTCCATCCCCATCTACTCTACTGTCTGTCAAAATGAGGTTGTGCCAGTGAATACTTGTTATAACCTCTGGTAACTATGCAGAGAAATGATAATTCGAATATTATAAGGATCACGTAATTACTATGAACATAAAACTGTACTTTACAAAATCTTACATGTACTGAAACTCCAGGTTATCTATACTCTCTCTGTAAGCAGCCACATATTTAAAGTCATAAATGGAAGTGCGAATCAACTTCTAACTAACCTAACATTACAGAAACAAACAGTGAAGACTACTAATCTCCGTAGTACCAAAAAATTATTTACGCTAAACAAAACAAAATACTTTCTTACTAATACAAAATACTTCATACGTGGGCATCGATGAGAGGAATAGTCTCCCTATAAACTCTTTGCAATCACCAATCTTACGGTTTTTTAGAAAAGCCAATAAAAAATATCTATTACTGAAATACTAAAGAGAAAAAA
>SEYY01022255.1:97500-100000 GCA_009176605.1 Armadillidium nasatum | reverse complement strand
TATATATATATATATATATATATATATATATATATATATATATATATATATATATATATATATATATATATATATATATATTTCACTATCACCTTTCCCACTTTCGTGAGGTGGTGCCCGCCACAATTCCCTTACAAACATAACTATTCTTACCTTTCAACGCTTTCACCACCTCCCTCCATCTCTGTCTCCACAAATCTTCTACCCTCGTCTAAATTGAAATTCCTTCAATCAAAACCACTCTCACTCCATCCATCCATCTCCACTTCAGCCTTCCCCTTCCCCTATCTACATCGGATCTATGTACCTTGCCAACCATTCTGTTCTTTTCATTCTTCACATATGTCCAAACCATTTTAGCACATCCTCCTCCTCTCTATCAATTACACCCTTCTTCCATTTACACATCTCCCTTATTCTTTCATTTCCAATCCTATCAATCCTTCTCAATTTATATATCGCTCTCAAATCTTTCATCTCAAAGACATTGAAACTTTTTCTCGACTGAGCACTTATCGTCTATGTTTCACACACATACAACACAGAAGGTGAACACATACATTCAAACACTCTTATCTTTATTTCTTTCGAAATTTTTCCTTTCTTCCATACTTTTCTTAGGCCCCCCAATACTTTCATTCCTTCTACCACTCTGTTCTTTATTCCTTTTTCCGTCCCACCCTTAACTTCCACCCAACATTACTAGATATTTGAATTCATTCACCTCCTTAAGTTTCCATTCTCACACTTCTACAAAAAAATTCCTCCCTCCACATTTCCTCATCCCCACCTCCAATCCTCATAACTTTATTCTTCGCTGGATTGAATTTCAATCTCGTGTTTGCACATTTCCCTTCAAACTCTCTCACAAGTATTCTCATCTTTTCTCCAGATTCTGCCACCAACACATGCCGCATCATCTGCAAAAAGTAAAACATTCACTTTACATTCACCCTCCATATTTCTCAACGTAATACTCTTCCCTTCTCTCTCCATTTTTCTAAGTAAATCATTTATCAATAGATTAAATAACATGGAGACATTAAAAACCCCTTTCTCAATCCCACTCCTATGTTAAACCAATCCGATAGTTCTCTCTTCACCCTCACTCTTGATCTACAATTCGCATATATATATATATATATATATATATATATATATATATATATATATATATATATATATATATTGGTGATGGATCGGATGTCATATTTTCTAATTTGCGGATGCGGATGCGGATGCGGATGTCGAATTTTGGAGAATTGCGGATGCGGATGCGGATGCGGATGTTGAATTTTGGAGAAGTGCGGATGCGGATGCGGATGCGGATGTTGAATTTCCGAAGTGCGGATGCGGATGCGGATGCGGATGTTAATTTCGAAAATGCGGAATGCGGATGCGGATGCGGATGTTGATTTTTGTGCGGATGTTCCGCATCCGCGCATGCGGATGCGGATGCGGATGCCATCACTAATATATATATATATATATATATATATATATATATATATATATATATATATATATATATATATATATATATATATATATATAAAATGATTTTCCTTTTTATTAAAGCCTTCTCGTCCTTTTTAAAGTAACATGCTCTGTAAATAACATTCCAAATATGTTTTAAGAAATAAGAATTGCTAATAAAAAGAAGAGGAAAACATTTTATACATTTTTCAAACAAATGATTGTATAATAACTCTGTAAGAATGTTTGAAAATTGTTTTCCCACACCTCCCATGTTTAAATCCCTCCTCCTCCCTCTGAGGAATATTTACAATTCTAAAAATGCTAAAAAGACTTCACCCAAACTTAATTTGAAAGTATTCCATGAAAAATAAGAGAAAGTTGTAAATATTTTTTCAGGACATTTATGAAGAAGAAAAAACGCTCAAGCGATTGAGTGTCTTTGACGAGTGTTCAATAAACTAAATTTATTCAGACTCCTAAACAATTTTATTTCTTGTACAGAGACTCCTCGTATGAGCATGAATTAAATCTTTTTGCACAAATTTTGCCTTTATATATATATATATATATATATATATATATATATATATATATATATATATATATATATATATATATATATATATATATATATATATATATATATATATTTATATATTTATATTTATATTTATATTTAATATTTATATTTATATTTATATTTATATATATATATATATATATATATATATATATATATATATATATATATATATATATATATATATATATATATATATATATATATATATATATATATATATATATATCCTTAATATTCTCTGTTTCTTTTTCTCGTGATCTTTCTTTGCTTGCTCTTTATAGGGGTTTTGTTCGCCCCTGTATGGTGTATGAATCACACATCTGGGGTGGTTCTTCTCATATATCTCTCCTTGAGAAGGTGGAGTCTTGGACTTTTCGTCTTATCAACTCTTCTGCTCTCACGAATTCTCCCCAGTTACTGCCAGTCGAACTGTTACGT
>SEYY01022255.1:87500-92500 GCA_009176605.1 Armadillidium nasatum | reverse complement strand
TACAATAACAATAATATATTTGGAGAAAAAAATATTGCAAATATATTCGGACCTTATAATATTATATATATTTTTTGTTTTTTATTTTTTTTTAATTTTTAAAATTTACTTTAACCGAGAATAAAATTCATTGCTACATTTTATAGCATTAAATAAATATACGAGTTGAGTTTTGATGTTCCACGAATCTTTTCAATTAAAATTCAGAGAAAAATTTTTATAGCTCTCTAAAGTGGAACTTTAGTGAGATAAACTCGAGTTATTTGCATGCGTATAAAGATACATTCTCCCTTTCTCTATCCTCTCTATCTCTCTTATTTCCTATTTGTCTCTCTCTCTCTCTCACACACACACACAAACATCACACACAATTTTCATATTTCAAGCGAGCTTAATTACTTATTATAAAAGGAAGTTGAAAATTTTGCACTATGTAGAATACCTGGAGAGGGTGGGGGGAGGTGATGCTGATTTCCTGTAAATTAAAAGGATACCCGTTAATATGACCATCAGATACCAACTGTACAGGAGGTAAACTGTAATTCCTCTTGTCATACGTTCACCAAGTCACGAAGAGAAGATTCCTTATTTTCTTACCCATAGTTGATCTTCATTTTTTGTGTATATTATTTTTTTTTTTGGAATGAAAGGATACGTCAAACCTATGGTTTCTGTAATTTCATTTTACTGCAATGTAAAAATTCTTCTCCTTTATTTAGTAACACGTATCAGAAACATAATTCTTCACAATTCCTTTTAGGTATGCTAATACTTATTCATACTTTAAAAACTCTCCAATAATCTTTAATTTAGATTTCCAAATGTTTAAAAATTTTTTTCGTAACTTAAAAAATATGAGAAGAATTCTGCCTTTCCAACTTTAACAATCCTGGAATCTTTTCCACTCTTTCCTCTTCTGACTTCTTTTACCGCTAAAACTAATGCTTCTTGATACCTTCCATAACTCTTTATAAAGTATCTCACCTCATAGGCCAATTTTATCCACCATCCCATGTGTATATTTATCTGTATTAATAAAATACTTCAGTGAGTTAATTCTTTCTATTTATCAAAGAACTTGAAGAATGATTTCACGCAAAAAAGTTTTCATTTTCTTTGACACGAGTGTATTTATAGTTTCTAAATAATTATCCCTACGTAATCCTATATATATATATATATATATATATATATATATATATATATATATATATATATATATATATATATATATATATATATATATATATATATATATATATATATATATATATGATGATAAGATATAAATTAAATGTCTTCGCATAAGAAAATTACATAACTGTCATTTGATTTTATATTGGAATTGTGTATATATATATATATATATATATATATATATATATATATATATATATATATATATATATATATATATATATATATATATATATATATATATATATATATATATATATAAATGAATAACAAATATAAATTAAATTTCGCATAAGAAAAAATTAACATAACTGTCATTTGATTTTAAATTGGAATATATAATATATATATATATATATATATATATATATATATATATATATATATATATATATATATATATATATATATATATATATATATATATATATATATATATATATATATATATATATATATAATACATTTTTAATATTTAAAGAAAATCCATAGGAATCCTATTACCCATGGATATTATAAAAGAAACTAAGTAAAAATTTTGTTCCTTGAATGTTTTCGAACAAAAGATACCGAGGTTTATAGATTTTTATTCTTTAAAGCAAATTTGGAAGAAAATTTTGATATGTTATAATTCTTAGTAGAAAAAATTGAATTTTCCTTCGAAGATTGGACGAGGTTTCTTTAATATTAGCTTCAATTTTACGCCCACTGAAGAAAAAGGGTTGTCCATTTGAATTTTAATCTTGGCGAGGTTGTGCAGTGGTGAATTAAAATTCTTATAAAGTTAATCTGAAGATTTTCTGATTGATTATTAAGTTCAGAAGAACACCCGATGGCGTTTCATGTTTACGTCCAAGCAGAGAATACTCCAAAATGTTATTGCTATTTGGTGGATTCTTGACCCTACGGAGAAAGGACACTCTCATGTGATTCGACACACGAACTACTATATATATATATATATATATATATATATATATATATATATATATATATATATATATATATATATATATATATATATATATATATATATATATATATATATATAGATAGATAGATAGATAGATAGATAGATAGATAGATAGATAGATAGATAGATAGATAGATAGATAGATAGATAGATAGATAGATAGATAGATAGATAGATATATATATATTTTTATTTTTATTTTTTTATACACAACACCATATCCCGCATGCTGCAGGGTGGTGTCAACTGCAGGAAAAAAATTCCTGCAGTTGTACTTGGGAATAGGGAAAAACTGGTTAGAGGGTTCCCAGCCTCTAGAACAGAGCGAAGAGCTATTCTTCATAATATATATATATATATATATATATATATATATATATATATATATATATATATATATATATATATATATATATATATATATATATATATATATATATATATATATATATATATAATGTAAGACATTCTCCTTCCTCTTCTTTTTTCTTTCTCTCCTTCTCGTTCTTCCTCTCTTTCCTTTCCATTCTTTTCGGTTCCTTTCGTTTCGTAAGACATATCCCATATGTCTTAGAACGGATCTCCTCGTAAGAGAAGGCAATTTTATGCTAATTTAGCTTTTTATGCACCAGTGATAAACATTTTGTGAAAATCTTTAAATTTAATTCGTGAATGAAAGCTTGATTGACTTTATGTAATCAGTTACATATTTGAAAAGTATTATAAAATGGTGTGTTGAATCTTTATTAAAAAAATTATTAATTTATTTTACTGTGCAATAAAAGTTTTATTAAATAAAAAAATAATTATTTCATTCGAAAATTATGCAGCGATTCAAATTAAGAGAATGAGGGTTTCTCCTAAAAGTCAACAATATAATTTTTCATTACAAATAAATACGAATTAGAATTTCGGAAATAACTATCAAGAAACGAAATATGTTTGGTATTTTGTGGAAAATTAGGTACTTTTTTTCAAACCATTAAAACTCTCTCTCTCTCCCCCTCTCTCTCTCTCTCTCTCTCCCTCTCTCTCTCTCTCTCTCTCTCTCTCTCTCTCTCTCTCTCTCTCTCTCTCTCTCTCTCTCTCTCTCTCTCTCTCTCTCTCTCTCTCTCTCTCTCTCTCTCTCTCTCTCTCTCTCTCTCTCTCTCTCTCTCTCTCTCTCTCTCTCTCTCTCTTCTCTCTTCTCTCTCTCTTTCTCTCTCTCTTCTCTCTTTCTCTCTTTCTCTCTCTCTCTCTCTCTCTCTCTCTCTCTCTCTCTCTCTCTCTCTCTCTCTCTCTCTCTCTCTCTCTCTCTCTCTCTCTCTCTCTCTCTCTCTCTCTCTCTCTCTCTCTCAACACGCGCAATAAAATTATTAAAAAAAAAAAAAAAAAACTACGACTAAAGGATGGCTAAGATTTGTACAATATACAAACTTACAATTTTTAATACTATATTTGTTCTTGCTTAAACTATGTGTTACATTCCACCACTAACGTACTTTCCAGCACCAAAATATACTAAGCTACCCACGAACATAAAAAAAAAAACATCAACACCAAAATAACTGAACTATGCTTGAAAAAAAAAAAAAAAAAAAAAAAAAAAAAAAAACCCACACCTAAAAAACTAAACAATATATTTGAAAGTTACAACACAAAAAAAAAAGAAAAAAGAAAGAAATAAAAAAAAAAAAAAACTATCATAAAGTAAAAAACCTTCAGACCTGTACAAAAATTATAACCAAGAATATCCCAATATATACAATAGGTAACAACAGATTGCCACAATATCGAAGATACCAACACGAAACAAAACGTAACAAACTACACATCAAAGGCACTGCTGAACATTTCTTAAACTGATCTTTCTTAACCAAATTAGGCAAATTAGTTTTTTTTTTTTTTTTTTTTTGTTGTTGTTGTTGTTGAGAGAGAGAGAGAGAGGATCTAATCAACGAGGGCATATGCCGTCCTTCCAGGCAGACAAAATACTGCCCTTCAGGCCACCACGAATTCAAAGCTAGTGAAACACGTTCACACGCAATGAGAGCTCACGACGCTCTCCCTTCAAATTAGTGTAAAGTTACTCACTTGTGGATTGTCAAATACGGTTCCGTGTTCTTAGGCTCCTTTATGACTATTTTTGAGAACATTTTTTATTTTTCAGTTTACTTTTTTAATTTGGAGGTAACACTTTTTTAAAGTATTATTTAATAATTATTTAATATTAGGTAATTCTTCTAGGATTTAAATTTATATATATAATATATATATATATATATATATATATATATATATATATATATATATATATATATATATATATATATATATATATATATATATATATATATATATATATATATATATATATATATATATGAGCACATTCAATTAAAATCTCGGAAGAATTGCCTAATATTTACTAATACTTTTAGAAAATTGTAATCAAGTTAAAAGAAAGTATGAAAACCAAATAAATCAAATAACATACTGTGTACACACTACCGGACACACACACACAACACACACACACACACACACACACATATATATATATATATATATATATATATATATATATATATATATATATATATATATATATATATATATATATATATATATATATATATATATATTAAATCTCATTATAAGTTATTATAATGCAATAAATATAGCCTCAGCTCTTGTGAAAAGTCATTTTTTTTGTTTACCTTTCAATTTTTCTCTTTGAACACACACACACACACACACACACACACACACACACACACACACACACAAAGACACACACACACACACAAAGACACACATACACACAGAAGTCCTAATTAATCCAAAAAGG
>SEYY01022255.1:55000-82500 GCA_009176605.1 Armadillidium nasatum | reverse complement strand
AGGAGACGTTTCTGGCATTTCGGTGCCACTAACTGGTCTGACTTGCGGTCGTACTTTTCTGATTTTCCATGGAATGATTACTGTTTCCGTGGGAGGGGTCCCTCGGAGTGTGCAGAGCGCATAACTGAGGTGATTCTCTCTGGCATGGAGGCGTACATTCCATATATTCTTTCCCTTCTACTAAACCTAATAAACCTTGGTTTAACTCTGCTTGTTCTCGTGCTATCCGCCGCAGGGATGCTGCCTTCAGGATTACCGTCGTCTTCAAACTCCAGAAACTCATGCAACTTATATTTCATCCCGGAATCGTGCAAAATCTATTCTTCGAGATACCAAAAACTCTTTTCTCCGTCGCAAATGCAATAATCTTTCTGGCTCCTCTTCCTCTCGCCCTTTCTGGCATTTTGCAAAAAATGTCAACTCTAACTTTGCTTCTTCCTCTTTCCCTCCTCTAGTATCTTCTGACGGTACAACTGCCGTTTTGCCTTCCTCTAAAGCTGAACTCTTTGCTCAAAACTTTTGCCTTAAATTCAACCTTAGACGATTCCGGAGCTATTCCTACTCCTTCAACCCCTCTAACTCATTTTATGCCTAAAATTGTAATTTCTTCTAAAGACGTCATTTCTGCTCTCTCTGAGCTTAACACTAAGAAGGCGTACGGTCCTGATGGTATCCCTCCTGTGGTTCTCAAAACTTGTGCTTCCGAGCTTGCACCCTGCCTTGGTAAACTATTTCGTCTTATGTCTTTCTACTTCAACCTTCCCTTCTTGCTGGAAACGTGCGCTCATTCAACCTGTGCCGAAGAAGGGGGACCCCTCTCAGCCCTCTAACTATCGTCCTATTTCTTTAACCTCCGTTCTTTTCTAAAGTTTTCGAATCTATCCTTAACAGGAAGATTTGGAAACATCTCAATTCTTCTAATCTTATCTCTGATCGCCAGTATGGCTTTCGTAAAGAAACGCTCTACTGGTGATCTTCTTTCCCTTCTCTCTGACTCTTGGTCCTCCGCTCTTCGGCATTTCGGTGAATCTTTTGCTGTGGCGCTGGACATATCGAAAGCTTTCGATAGAGTCTGGCACAAAGCTTTGATTTCCAAACTTCCCTCTTTCGGAATCTATCCTTCTCTCTGTGACCTTCTCTCTGATTTCCTTTCCGGTCGTTCTATAGCAGCTGTTGTAGACGGCCACCGTTCATCCTATAAATCTATTAAATAGTGGTGTTCCTCAAGGATCTGTCCTATCCCCAACACTTTTTCTGCTTTTCATTAATGACCTTCTCTCTATTACTTCATCTCCTATCCACTCCTATGCTGATGACTCCACCCTTCATTATTCTTTTCAATTTGAAAGACGCCCCTCCCAAAGCAACAGTTAATAGAGGCAAGGAGGGTGGCCTTGGAGCAACTAACCTCTGATCTTATCTCGTATTTCAAATTGGGGCAGAGAAAACATGGTTCGTTTTCAATGCCTCAAAAACTCAATTCCTCCATCTCTCTACTCGACACAATCTTCCACACAACTATGATATCTTCTTCGAAAACACTCAACTCAAACCTTCATCTGTTCCTTAATATTCTCGGTGTTTCTTTTTCTCGTGATCTTTCTTGGAAAGATCACATTACCTCTCTTTCTAAACAAGCTTCTAAGAGGTTGGGTGTTCTGAGGCGCCTTCAGTATTTCTTCACACCACCCCAGTTGCTTGCTCTGTATAGGGGTGTTGTTCGCCCCTGTATGGAGTATGCGTCACACATCTGGGGTGGTTCCACACATACAGCTCTCCTTGAAAAGGTGGAGTCTAGGGCTTTTCGCCTTATCAACTCTCCTGCTCTCACTAATTCTCTCCAATCTCTTTCTTGCCCGTCGAATTGTTGCGTCACTCTCTCTATACTATCGCTATTACAATGGACACTGCTCTTCTGAACTCTCTCGTCGCATACCTCCTCCATTGAGAAGGGCTCGTGCGACTCGTCTTTCTACACAGTCTCATCCTTTCTCTGTCCAACTCTCTGACCCCAGACTTAACCGCTATGCTCAATCTTACATGTACTCTACTGGTAAAGTCTGGAACACACTTCCTTTATCTATTTTCCCAACTTCCTATGACTTAAGCACCTTTAAACGCCGTGTATCAGGTCATGTCGGCCTTTAATTTGACCATGTTTCCGACTTTCCCTCCCAACTCTGGTGGAATTTGGTAGGCCTCTGGCCTTTGCCCACCAGAGGAGTATATATATAATATATATATATATATATATATATATATATATATATATAATATATATATATATATATATATATATATATATATATATATATATATATATATATATATATATATATATATATATATATATATATATATATATATATATATATATAATATATATATATCGGGACAAGTTTCTTGTAAAGAAGAATGTTAAAAAATTGTTGATTCAGTAAAAGCATCCAACATCAGCAAAGGTTTACATAAAAGAAACAGTCGATTTTTTTTTTTTTTTTTTTTTTTTTGAGAAAAAAAAAAGTGTCCGAAGTTTTGGAATGCAAAGGAATCGATGAACCTTTTCTTCAAAAATATTTTCCGTTATCCTTTTTATTCTTATTCGGATTAAATATTTGGGATGTTTAAATATGAATGAAGGTATATATATATATATATATATATATATATATATATATATATATATATATATATATATATATATATATATATATATATATATTATATATATATATATATATATATATATATATATATATATATATATATATATATATATATATATATATATATATATATATATATATATATATATTGGGACTGACCGGTGCCTGGGCTCTGGACAGGGTTGCTTAAAATTTGTTAAGAGATCAAAAGCACTGAAATTTTATGTTAAGAAAATTAGATATAATTTTAATTGATTTATTTAATTATATGGAAGAAGTAGAATAGTCCACATTCATTTAAATTAATGATCATATGCATTTTCTCCAAAAAAAAAGTTTCAGAAAATTGCAGATTTTGTATAATAAAAGTTTTAAAAAAAAGTGCAAAAATTTTTGAATTTTGATTTTTTTTTTCTGATTGACAATACTAATACCCTAAGTTTTACAAATACACTATTGGTAAAATCTGAAGTATACAATCCCTTTATCTGTTTTCCCAACTTCTTATTAAACTCAGAGAGAGAACAGAGGTTACGTCTTTAGAAGAAATTATGATTTTAGGCATAAATGAGTTGGAGGGGTTGAAGGAGGAGGAATAGTAACCGAATAGTCTAAAGTTGAATTTGAGGTAAATGTTTGAGCGAAGAATTCAGCTTTAGAAGAAGGCAAAACAGCAGTTGTGCCGACAGAAGATATTAGAGAAGGGAAGGAGGAAGAAGCAAAGTTAGAGTTGACGTTTTTTGCAAAATACCAGAAAGGGCGTGAAGAAGAGGAACCAGAAACATTATTGCATTTTCTACCGAGAAAAGAGTTTTTAGTGTTACGAAGAATAGATTTTACACGATTCCGGGATGAAATGTAAATTGGGTGAATTTGTGGAGTTTGAAGACGACGTTAATCACTGAAGGCAGCATCCTTGCGGCATTTATATAGCACGAGAAGAACAAGAATTAAACCATACTTTGTTAGGTTTAGTAGCAAGGAGAGAATATGGAATGTACGCCTCCATGCCAGTACGTCCGCAAATCCGACCAGGTAGTGGCACCGAAATGCCACAAACGTTTCCTAGCAATAGGCGTAGTTTTCATATGGAAGACTTGAAAAAAAAATAGAAGAGGATACAGTATAAGAAGGTGATCAAAGAAACCCATAGATGAATAGAGCTTAACAGTATAAGGAAAAGGATTACCAGTTAGAAAAGGCCTAGAATGTTGGGTTCATCTCCAAGACGATCAGGGATACGAGCAGGGAGCACCAACTGCTCAATGTCGTCTTAGAAGGAGAATTGGAAGGCGCGTTCACCAGGTGTACCATGAAAACTAGGTGTACCACCATTGACGGTGGTGTACATTGAAATCATCAAGTATGATGATTTCTGAGAAAGAAGAAGAAGAAGAAGAGAGAAGGTGCTCTATTTTGGAAGAATTTAGGATAGGTAGATTTAGGTGATAAATAAATAGAACAAATGAATTTAGTCGTAGAATGGCAAGATAGCTTAATTAAGCCACAAGGTTGAAAATTCAAAAGGCTCCAAATCTGAGACAAGAGAACAAACAAATATATATATATATATATATATATATATATATATAATATATATATATATATATATATATATATATATATATATATATATATATATATATATATATATATATTATATGCGTGTGTGTGTGTGTGTGCGTGTGTGTGCGCGCGGGCGTGTGTGTGTGTATACATTGCTTTTATAAGTCTTAAATAAATATTAATATCCAATGTAAATATTAAATATTCTCTCGTGTTTCGGGAAGATGCTTTTTTTCATTTTAAGACAAATAAGCAATGTAAGAACAATTCATTTCTTTAATTAAATTGTCTTTCTTTTTATTTCAATTCTAAAACACTTTACATAAGACAAGTTAGCTTCTTCTTCTTCTTCTTCTTCTTAATAATAATAATAATAATAATAATAATAATGATAATGATAATGATAATGATAATGAAATGATAATGATAATGATAATAATAATAATAATAATATAATAATAATAATAAAATAATATAATAAAATAATTAATAATAATAATAAAAAATAATGATAATAGTTAATAATACGAGTATATTTTTATAATAATATTAATATAATAATAGTGACATAATAATAATAATAATTATTAATTAATAATAATAGTTTTGACTCGGTTTAATATTATTATAATTATCTTCAAAATCTGTATAAATCTTAATCCATCTTAATTTATTATATTAGATTAATTTTTTGTATTTTTATTATTTAAATTTTTGCGTTAGTTAAACAAATAAAATACCCTAAAACCTGAAAAAGCTAATTTTAATTACTTTAGTTTTAATTTAATTTTTAATTAATTAATTAATGATCACTAAAAATATCTTGAATATTTAAATAAAATAAAATTGTAGAAGGTAACTATAAAGGCAAAGAGCAGAGACAAGAAGAGCAGCTGTTAAATACATTTAATGGAATAACATGTTTATATTTTGTTTTTTTAAAAAAAAGTAAAATACAATTTATTTAAAAATAAGATACAGATTATGTAAAATATGTTAGTGACGTTTCAATGTTAAATTCTGTAATACAAGTGGAAGTATGGGGGTGGGGTGGGGGGCGATTTGTTATCAAATATTCAGATTTATTTTCATGTATAGTTTACTTCGGTTCACACATGACAATGGCGATCTTTAATACACTGGAATCTTTGAGACAAGTGTCAAAAATGTCTCAATAAATGTTTTCAGTTATTTTCTTCTTCGAAAATAAATCGGTGAACCGACTTTCTTATGCTTAACATGTCTTTTCTCTATTGAAATTTTTACTGAAACACTTTTGCCACTTGTCCCAACGATTCGTTAGGACAATTTTTGCAGTTTTGGAAAAATATTTGACAGTTTTGAAAATCTGAAATAAAACTAAACTTACATTAGAGCAACCTGGACAGATAATGTGTATCTAGACAATTATTGTTTGTGGGGAAGATTTATTCATTTTATATCTATTTTTTATTTATTTAAAAGATATTTAAATAGAATATTTAAAACAACGATTTTCCAATTGAAAAAAAAAAATTTGAAAAAATATCGAACAATTTAATTTAGTGAAAACCAAACTCCGACTTAGCCGGTAAATATTTTCTTTTATGACATGAAGAATATTAGTTGTATTAAGTTAATTTTTTTTCCGAGATCTCTTCATAATCTTCAACCACTCCAGATATATGATGATCTTTATAAATGCATCGTTCACCCGTATATTTGGGATGGTTCTACTCGCACAGCTTTTCTTAGAAAGGGGGAGTCTAGTACTTTTCGTCTTAACTATTCCACTCTCAAGATCTTCTGTGTCCTGTTGCATCATTCTCCTTATGCTGTAGTTATTATAATGGAGACTGCTCTTCACAACTCTTCAGATACACACCTCCTTAGATGAGGGCACGTACTACACGGTTTTCAAACTGTCTAATCTTTTTCTGTCCAGTTTTTTCACTCAAGATTTAACCTCTTTTGCTAAGTTTTACATGTACTCTGTTGGTAAAGTCTGAAGAATACACTACCTTTATCTGTTTTTCCAACTTTGACCTACATATTTTAAAACTCTTTAAATCGAGACATATTGACCTCTTTAATTTGGCTCTTGTTCTTGATTTTCCATTTCCAACTCTTGATTTTCCATTAACTCCGGTGAGATTTGGAAGGCCTCCGCATTTTCCTACCATTGGATATATATATATATATATATATATATATATTATATATATATATATATTATATAATATATATATAGCGATACCAAAATTTTTTACCGATATAATATATTATACCGTATCGTATCGGGAAATATGCCGATATACTACCGATACCGATACCGATACCGATACTTACTCTTATCCAAAAATTTGCCGATACCGATATATGAAAAGATACCGATACCGATACCGATACCGGTATCGGGAAAATATGCCGATACTTGCCGATACCGATACCGATACCGATACTTCATCCATCCCTATATATATATATTATATATATATATATATATATATATATATATATATATATATATATATATATAAGGTGAGTCTGGAGGAACGGACCAAACTCAAGGAGTGGATTGTTCACAGGATAATAATGTAGAAAAAAAAAAAAACATATGTTCTTATCCGATTTACATGTTTTCATTTTATAGCGTGATGACAATTAAACAAAATATCATACATTATTAATATTTGGGTTATCATAGTGTTATTTTAATAAATGTTTGAAAATACCGCCATTGACCTCTAAACATTTTCAGATTAATCTACAAAGGGCTGCCGTTTTTTCCTGGTCGCTTCATGTCTTTCTTTAATAACGCCTGCAGCATTTTGAATACGTCGAATTAGTTCATTCCAAGTGTCCACTTTTACTCTGTATACGTCAGTTTTGAACCATATATATATATATATATATATATATATATATATATATATATATATATATATATATATATATATATATATATATATATATATATATATATATATATATATATATATATATATATATATATATATATATATATATATATATATATATATATATATATATATATATATATATATATATATATATATATAATATGTATATAAATAAATAAAGTACATATGCCTTCGGATGTTTAGAGGAACATCCTCTAATAGTCCTTGCAATTCATTTTGTAAAAATTCTAAATAGTGACCTCCTGTGAGGCGATTCTTAAATATGAAAGGGCTAATTAAATACCCATCAACCATACCACACCACACGTTTACCGTAAACCTATGTTGAAAATTTCTCTCGACTGTTGCGTGAGGTTTTCGTCTGCCCACACATGTCTGTTGCGAGTGTTATTAATGCCTTCGCTGGTAAATGTTGCTTCATCCATGAAAAGTGCACGATACAGCACGATAATTATTATTTATCCACCGGCAAAATTCCATGCGTTTAGCATAATCTTCCAGTTGTAGGTGTTGCACTCTCTGTACATGGTAAGGGTATAAGCCTTGTTCGTGGAGTGTGTTTATTACTCTTCTTTGTGGAATGTCCAATTGAGTAGCAATTCTACGTGAGCTGGTCGTTGGATCTTCTCCTACTAGATCCAGAATATTTTCTACTTCTTCTAAACCTTGGCGAGTAGCTCGTTCGGATGTTATATCAGCACTGGGAAGTGTTCCGGTCTCACACAGTTTGTTGAAAACTCTGATAAAATACGTTTTTATTAGGATGTCTGTGATGGGGAAACCGTTGACGATATTCTTCAACAGCAGCTGTAGCACTCCCATTGCAAAACCCCTATACAAATAACATATTTGCATATTCCAAATGAGAAAAGGTGTTCGGCATTTTATAAAACTTCAATGGTACAAACTCGGAAATGAACATGTAATCACTATCATAATACACTGACACATTAGCTGTAAGTACAATTAATCATATCTTCTCATCCGATTGTCATTTGTTTTCGAACATTTACAAACATTGTACAATCCGATTGTCATTTTTTTCGAATATTTATAAGCCGTAAATGTTTAGAAGTCAATGGCGGTTTTTCGAACATTTATTAAAATAACACTATGATAACCCAAATGTTAATGTATGATATTTTGTTTAATTGTCATCACGCTATAAAATGAAAACAAATGTAAATCGGATAAGAACATATGTGTTTTTTTTACATTATTATCCTGTGTACAATCCACTCCTTGAGTTTGGTCCGTTCCTCCCGACTCACCATATATATATATATATATATATATATATATATATATATATATATATATATATATATATATATATATATATTATATATATATATATATATATATATATATATATATATATATATATATATATATATATATATATATAATATATATATATATACAGAAATGAAAACACGTTTTAAACAGTTACTTAAAAGAAGGAAAAAAAGAAGAAGAAAAAAAAGACTTATTACCGTTAGCAGCGATCGCACCAAATTGAAAATTCCTTTAAAGTACGATAAATCTCATAGAGAAGCCATAAAAGAAGAAAGAAATTCAAGATTTTGCAAAACGATTTCAAACGCCCTTGAATACT
Organism: Armadillidium nasatum; assembly: GCA_009176605.1. Lineage (NCBI taxonomy): Eukaryota > Metazoa > Arthropoda > Malacostraca > Isopoda > Armadillidiidae > Armadillidium > Armadillidium nasatum. Next base: position 73,726 of record SEYY01022255.1, on the reverse strand, counting down.
TCCATTGCAACATCGGAATCAGTCGAAAGCGCCGCACAAGTTAAACATAAATCCTCCCTCGCTTCTCCCGCATCTTTCTGCTCCCTCACCCTTTCCCTACATCATTTTAAGTCCACCCCTACATTTTCTCTGTCTCTATAAATCCTCGCCCAACCTCTATCTCCCTATAAATCCTTTCCCACCCTCACTATCTCCTTATAAATTCACACCCTCTCTATCTATCTCCCTATATAAATCCTACTCTCTCTACCTCCATCTAAATCCAATATCGCCTCCCCAACTCTCTCTATATTCTTTTTTTTTTTAATTCGAAAAAAGGGGTCAAAAATTTTTTGAATTAACATTGAGGAATAGAGGAGTATCCTTCCTCTCTTTCTTAAAGGTGGAATTCGGTTTTGTAATCGGGAGACCTTAAACTCAAAATTGCAAACGACGTTTTTTTATTTTTTGTTGAATAAAATGCATTCAAATCAACTAAGTAAATAATATATATAGATATATATATATATATATATATATATATATATATATATATATATATATATATATATATATATATATATATATATATATATATATATATATATATATATATATATATATATATATATATATATATATATATATGAACAAACTAGATTATCCGCTGTAATAGCAATACCATAAGGAGTGTGGTTCAACATTTTGATCCATAGAAGAGACTGAAGAAAGTTGAAAGTGGGAAAGTTGATAAGGCAAAAGGTATTAGTCTCTATCTACCCCTTGAATAAAAACTACATGAACGAAAACACCCTAGATACGTTATGTACTCCATACGAGAACTGATATCTCCATCATACAGTGCAAGCAGCTAAAATTGAGATCTATATTACAGTTTTGATGTGAATCTTTGAAAATCAAGTTTCTTATTTTTTTTTTTTTTAACCAAGAAAATCAAAAAATATGAACCATCTAATAATTTCGCGAGATTAAAGTCTCCTGCAGTATGTAAGACATGGAACCGTTTGGTTGTTTCAGAAAGTGATGTATTTGTGGGTTAGGTTATTCTGCTTAGATGGATGAAGGTATTGAGTTGTTGGGCAATAGAAAACAACCAGATTTTCTCTGACAACTTAAGAAATGCTTGGGGTGTTTATTGAAATTAAATGAGTAATGAATGATTTAATCATCTGTATAATCAGTATAATCATGCATAGGTGATGAAGTAGCATTAGTGGAGGATTTTCCATAATTCTTACCTGACTGAGATAGTATTTGAAAAATTAATGTTTGAATAATCTTCCAAATAAGGGTAGACTCAAAAACTGTGAATAGATCAGAGCTTAAAGAATTTAGGCCATACCTAAAGGGTTTAGAGAGGTCCCTCCACCTTTTCTTCGTACACTAAGTTTATTAAGAGAGGGTGTAAGCTCGGAAACACGTTTCTACGAGTATAATCACATTATTGCTGTAATGGTAGTCTAAAATTTTGTATAAAGTGAGAGAGCAGAATATATATATATATATATATATATATATATATATATATATATATATATATATATATATATATATATATATATATATATATATATATATATATAGTATATATATATATATATATATATATATATATATATATATATATATATTATATATATATATATATATATATATATATATATATAATATATTTTGTCTAAAAATAAAAAATGTACCCACACTTTTAATGATTATAAAATTTTCACTTGCTAGCATAGTCTGCTTTCAACAATCACACACACACACACAAAAAAAAAAAAAAAAAAAAAAAAAAAAAAAAAAAAATTATACCATAGCCTGTTTTCAAAATGATGATAATTCTGATCTAAACATTACTGACAACACAATCCCAAAACTCTGAGTCATTTCGTTTGATATTTGAGCATATTCTGTTTCAATGGTTACTCGTAAATTAATTATTAAATGGTTTCAGTTTGAACCGTTTCATCTGCTTCAAACTTATCTCTAGTTCTTCTGATGGTATGTCTAGTAGGTGGATCAGTTTGAAATTGTTCCTTAAATCGTCTTTGTACTTTTACCGCGTTTTCGTACTTCTAGTAGTACTTCAACAGTTCAAAACTTAGTCTGGGTAGAATTAAAAAATAAAATTGTGTAGTTTTTTTGTGAACGTTGAAAGCAGACTATGATGTGATATATATATATATATATATATATATATATATATATATATATATATAATATATATATATATATATATATATATATATATATATATATATATATATATATATATATATATATATATATATATATATATATATATATATATATATATATATATATAAAATACAGGTTGGGTCATAAGTAATCATACATATGGGAAATACAAAGTGGTTTATGAAAAAACATTTTATTCATATAATTTATTCCATATGATTGCCTTTGCTTTCAAAACAGTCCTGAATACATGTCCGCTACGGTTAATGTACACGAATTGGCACAAATATAGTTATGCTTTTAATGGCGATTTCTGTACGTTGACCAAAATGATATATGTCTCGTATCATTTTCTGGTACACAAGGACCTTCACGTACACCCAAAAAAAATCAAAAGGGGTGAGATCTGTGTATCTGGGAAGCCACTCCACAAGACGATGCAGATTAACCCAAGAATCCAGAAACTGCAGATCCATCCACTGACAAACGTGAATACAATAACGAGATGGAGCCTCATCTTGGTGGAAGTAATCCGGGAAGCCGCCGTCCTCGTTCAGCAGGGGAGAGAATATCGTTTCTTGCAACATGGGAATTCTGCATTAAGAAAGCCTGGGATTGTAAATGTACCAATAATTTTGTTACCCCATATCCCTGCCCACGCCATTAATTTATCAGCAGTTTTCATCTTTGTCGGACTAATCCAGTGAAGGTTAGCATTAATCCAATATTGTACGCTTTGTTGATTCACCTCTCCATTGACATAAAAATTTGCTTCGTCGGTAAGCAAGATGTTAGATGAAGTATTTGCATTTTGCATCAATTTGCCGATTGCCCATTCACAGAATTCATTCGTCAATAAAAATCATCACACAGATGCTGCGCTGTATACAGTTTGTGAGTATATCATTTGTTTGTCTTCGGAATGTGCCGTATCCTCGAACTGCTGACATTACTTTCACTAGAAAACCGTAGTGTACTTTTTATGGAAATCTGTGTAAGGACTGTGAATATCGTACCTCTTATGCCTTCATCAGTGGATGTAAGTCTTCAACCATTTCTCTGTTGATTTTGAACACTTCCCGTCTTTTGAAACTTTTTTTTAAAGCTTTTACGCAGTGTCGTGTGTGGTGTTGGTTCCATATTTTCTGTTAAAATGCGTTGCAACCTTGTGACTGCTTTCTGACCCGACTATCAGTATGATTTCAATTCGTTGATCTTTCGTCAAACGAAAATAAAATACAAAATCCTGTTACAAAACCCTATGCATAAGTTACCTATTGCTCACACACACACACACACACACACACACACACACACACAAACACTCGCACTCGCATACGCACACACTTATATATATAGATATATATATATATATATATATATATATATATATATATATATATATATATATATATATATATATATATATATATATATATATATATATTATATATATATATATATATATATATATATATATATATATATATATATATATATATATATATATATATATATATATATATATATATATATATATATATATATATATATTAAATATAATATTTATAAATATATTTTTATTTATTTTAAGTGAATTAATCGGGGATGTCATTATTTTACTCAATTGCGGATCTGCGGATGTTGATATATTTCGAAATGCGAGGATGTTAATTTTGATGTAAGAGATCGACTAATTGTGACATATGAACACACCTTTAATTATCTAAATAGTATTATGAGTAGGTATAATATAGGTATAGTGATATAAAGGAAAGAGTTATTAGGTGGTAGGTGTATCATAAGAGTTGTAGTCCATGTCCCACAATACTAATACCTGGTAACATAGATTCAGGATTTTATTTTTAAAATTCCAAGAATCTATGGTAAAACCTCTTAAAAAAAATTATAAATAATCATATCTACTGACATCCGATCTGCGGATATCCGCAATATGGCGGCTCGTCATTATGGGCTCCAGGCCTGCAGCCCCTCCAAATTAAAAATACCAGTGTAGGATGTTGAATAAATATATTTAAGGTAATTAGAGTGAAATTTATTTCGTGTTCAGAGACAGTGGCAAGGTATCGGAGTCATATATTTCCTTGATATCTTTTAATACACACTTAAGTAATATCGAGCAAAAATATTGATAAAATCATTCATTAAAGAATAATATATAGAGATAATAAATATCGCAGTTTTTGTCACTGTCAAAATATGTACTCGGGGCTACGTAATCTAGCATTACATATTTTTATCATAGATCGATTGCGAGTGTGGTATATCGAGAACTGGCGAGTGGCTTGATTTTTAAAATTTCTGCGCCATAATAGCACAGAGGTATCTAAGCAGATCTTATTCAGCGTTAAAAAATAAATTATCAATGTCAAAATTGCTATCGCTCCATCCCTATAGCAGATTTTATTATAGTATTACAAGTTAGTATATATAGCTTGTCTTTTATATGTTCCTTTTTAAATGCGTATATACAGATCAATATTATGAATATATAAAACAGACATAAGACAGTGTATAATTAAGTTCTCATGTCTAGAGAGAGAGGTTTATGTTTTAATAGTTATGTGGTAAGAAAAAGATTACTAAGTTATTTTATATATATGTATATATTATTTTATATATATATTGTTCATAGAATAATATATAAAAATATTTATATATATAATATATATATATTGATTATATAGTTAATATTATTATATAATTATATAAATATTAATATTTATATAATATATATATATTATAATAATTATATATTAATATATATATATATATTATATTATTATATTATATATATATAATAATATATATATATATATTATTATATATTAATTTATAAATTATTTATAATATATTAATCTTTTCATAAGCCAATGTTACTTTCGGCTTTTAATAAAATATAACCCTACTATTTAGAAATTTAATATAAATTTAAAACGAGGCTTTATAAATATTCAGATATTAACAAGGATCTAGATTATCATGTGTATTTAGAACTTAAAAGCACTTTATATATATATATTATTAAAGATATATATTATATATATTATATTAATATATTATAGTATATAATATATATATATTAACTTTATGGCCGATATATCACTTTAACCTTAACTTATAATATATTAATACACAAAATATTAAACGCACAATCATATAAAAAGAATATAGTATAAATATTATTGATTAATTCCTTGAGTAAATTTATTAAGTTAATAGTAATTATTTCAATTACCGTCGCAGTATAGAGCTTTATCGTATCCTTCTTAGTTTGGATACATTATACTGATGGTAATACGTACAGTCCGTTGATTGTTTCTATTATGATTGATTGTTATACCGCTGATAGTCATCGGTATCGGTAGTATCGGCCATTTTTGGGGTATCTGTATTAAATTTATGCAACACTTCTGCAGACGTATCCTGCGCGTTTATAGCTTATAATTTCTTTTGTGAGAAAATTATCTACCAAGTCAATTTTCTTGAAGTGTTTAGCCTTATAAGAAATTTAGCGATTATATTATGTCCATGTTTTGAATATAGTGCGGTTAATTTTTAATTTGTTTCATATATATATATATAAATTTATATTTTTTTTTTTTTTTTTTTTTTTTTTTTTTTTTTTTTTTTTTTTTTTTTTTTTTTTTTTTTTTTTTTTTTTTTTTTTTATATATATATATATGAAAAGATAAAAATTTGTGGATTCATGTAGCAAATTACATTTTTACGAAGCATGAGATCACGTAGCCATGAGAACTTAGTGTCAAGAGTAAGAGCATGTATCCTCTGGAAAATGGAATGGAATATTTTTTATTGGAAATATTGAATAAAACAACAACATATTAATAAAGATAAAAGTTGAGTAGATCTACTGTAGTTATATTAGCGATGCGTTATTCATAATAGTGTTAATAGTCGTATCCGAAAAGATATATAGATGTGGAGATTGTATTAAATAAATACTCGATGATCACTAATCACCAATGGAAAAATAAAGAATTATATAGAAAACTTGTTGTACCAGACATGCTACAAATATCGTCCAATACAATCTTGATCTTATTTTTAAATAATGAATGCAACGAGCATAGCTATACAGACTATTATCTGATATCGTTTACGTAACTGAGAGTGTATTAATTATAAATATAATTCTATATAAGTATCTAAGGTAATCTGGTATATATCTATTTATATCAGTATCTCAGGCATCACTTATTAAAAAATAGAAGTATGTTCGCCAATTTACTTAGGTATCTGTATTAATCATCTCTATATTTCTATACATCTCTATTTTCTCGGGCCCACGCGGATTACCGCTGGCTGTGGACCAGGCCATTATCGCGGATATTGACCGGAGATTGCCCATCATTTGGCAATAGAGCTAAACTCCAACGATATTATATAACTCGGTATTTGACTGAATCATATGTCATTCGAAACTTGAGAGCTAGTGACAGGGAGAAACCGTCACATCGTATTTACCCGCTCGACCTATGCCCGAACCAGGCCCCTCTGACTTAAGTTATATATAAACGTTATATCGATTACAGACTGAGTTACTCAGGATGAGGATTTCAAAGATTTATGAAATTTTACACACACAGCTACATACAACACAACTACACACAAAATAATAATATGTTATATATCTATATATCTATATAGTATATATAGATATATATTATTATATATACTATTAATAATATAATATCTATATATATATATATATATATATATTAATAATATATATTTAATATATTACTTATGTGATGGATCTGAGATTGTCATTTTCTCATTATTGCGGTATATTGGTGATAGTTGAATTCGAAAATGAGTGATTAGTTAATTTATTGTATAGAACTACTGAAATGAGACGCTTTGCTATAACATCGCAAGCACTACTATATAGTATCCTTATGCCAAGGTTTTACACGAGCCGCCAACGGCCGCCAATATATATATATATTGTAGTAATTCCGACTAATACAGCATCGCTAGATATAAGATTTTTACTGCCGGTAATAGTTATAATATAACAAATATATAATCTAATTATACTCTAGTAGTAATCTCTAACCTTATATAATATATATATATATATATATATATATATATATTATAATTCTTTATAGACTAAGCTCATTTCGGCTTTTAATGAAAAAATAAAACCTTAACATTAAAAATTAAAAATTATAAATACAGTAGCTTGAAAATCGACGACAGGTTCGGATCATGTGAGGAGAACTAAAAGCAAGGGAGACAGGACTAACAACCCGACCTTTCGTGATTACTCTGCCAACGGTATATTGTTAACAATTCACATGAACACAGCTATTGATGTTAAACACATAGCTCAAATAGAAGCACAATCTTCTGGATAGAGCTGTGGTGAGAGGTTTAGTAAGTTTATATAGTTATGGGAAAACAATTGCTGATCCTTATCTGTGTATAAGGTGGTAAAACCCTATCACTGTGTGAAGTTTGAATAGACTTATAGTGATATTACAGCATTGAGATCCAAATGAGTCGAAATACCTGATACTTATTTATATAGGGCTCTGGTGAGAACTTATAAAGGACAGATATGTTGGGAAGATGCTGTCTCCTACTGAGCGAGATTAAGGTGACCCTTCCTGGGGGACTATATATATATATATATAAAAAAAAAAAAAAAAAAAAAAAAAAAAATTATAATATATATATATATATTATATATGGGTGGATATTAAAGGTAGGATATAGATAGAGCTCTACCGTAAGGCTAGAAAGAAAGAAGAAGAATATATTATATATATATAGTTAGAGACCAGCTTTCTCTTCTACCCCAGTGACCGTTGAAGTAGATTTAAAGGTCCAGCCTATCTAATATTAAAGGGTGATTACCACGAGAAATATCTATTTAATACACTTAAAGTTTACATTTCAATTGCTTTTTTAAAATACAATCGAGAAACTATAGGACTTTATTTTACATCCTATAACTAAGACAATTTAAATATATCAAATTGTCATAGGATAAAAATATATAACTAACATAGTAATAAGGTATACCATAATTAAACATGATCCTCTAGAAAATAACAAGTAACAATAAAAACTAAAATGGCGTAAAAGCCTATATTTGGTAAAGAAGACTCGTTTTAGATAGTTAAGAAGTATTCGGACAATAGAAGCTTCATCAATTAAGGATGGGCAAATGAGTTTTTATATATAAAACTTCAAAATCCTACGATCAAGAAGTGAAGATGCCTATTGATGAAGAGAGAAATTTAATGAAGAAAAATGGTAGATATGTTCATGGTCTAGCAAAGAAGATGGTCTGTTCTAAAGGAAACTCCTCTATGCTTATCAATCCTTACTTTCAATTGTAGACCAGTTTTGCTTACATATGCCGCATTACAGCTGATACACTTAAAAAAATAAATTAATTGATGACTCTGAGAAGATTGAAAGACTCGTTAATGTCTGAGAAACTGATTATAATAATTGAAGATGTGACGTGTTAATTTGTAGGAATGAACTGGCGTTGCGGGAATGTAGCTTCAATTATAGTAAGAATATTCCTATTAAGTTGAGATATAAGTGATCCTATTTACAGAAGCTTTATGTATATTTTTTGTTGGGGATTAACAGATGAGGATATCAGCGACGAAGTAAGAGTAGGTGCTGAGCAAATATGTAGTGATACCACTTCCTTACATTGATGTTGATATCACATTTTTCCTCTTCATGCTGGTGGTCAACATGATTATGGTGGCAGATAAATCTAAAATTTTGCGAACAACTATTTTTTACATATAATTCCATTGCTCTCCTAGCTTCTACATACTTTAAAATATATATATATATATACCTAATAATAAACCATTGTAATTAAACATATCTTGCACTAGATTCTTAATATATACTAGCTATTTATACGCTATATACATGAGATTTACTGCTTTCAGGGATTACCAATCGTCTTCACTCCATAAAGCATCACAGCAACTATTAATAATATATCTAATTCCCGTAGGATATTACTATACTAGTAGCAATAATTAATCTACTTTCGTATATATATAAATCACAATTTAAGTGAATAGAGATCAGCATTGTCATATTTTCTCTTATTGCTGGATCCAGATTATCTAATTTCGGTCATGTGCGATGCGATTTGAGGTTTTGAAATGTGGATATGCGGATGTTGAATTTTGCGAAAGGCGGTAATGCGCGAAAGTTAATATTCTGAATGCTTATTGTCTATCTACTCAATGTATGAGTAGTGACTTCTTCATTCATCCTTCCTGGCAGTTGCTCTAATAAAATATATATAATAATGTCATACTACTCTAAACTTATGCCTCTTCCTCTTATATCTACCTACCTCTTAGATAATTAATTCAGATAGGATCCTAAACAACTGTACTATACTTTATGCTATACTTTATTATATATACTTGATAATAATCATATTATACTTATAATCTACTAATAATACTGTATAGTATTATATAGTTATTTATTGTGATAGACTAAATTATCACTTTTATATACTTTACTATCATACTCTACCTTCCTAAGTATTAATTTATATATGATCCATATAAAAGTATATATTTTATTATATAATATTTCTTTTATTAATAAGATATCATATTCTATATGTACTATACTATCTTCTATATAGAGTATCTGTAACACTATGAGAATGCGATTATAACTCGTGAGTCTGATGGATCCTACTCGTAGGTTCGTCAAAAGACTGTTGTTTATCCAGAGCTATATTTATTGTATCAATATACTATCACTATATATATCTAGTGAGAGGCTTATATGCTGATATACTAACTTCAATCCTCAATTAGAGTGATTTAGTTAACCCAGCTGTGAATGAACACCCAAATGAAATATTATAAGAAAGAAAAGAAGAGACAGAATGAAAATGGACTGCGCAGCCTGTGGAGTAATTCTAGGAGCATGAAATATTTCATCTCGTTTCTTAAGAGCATATTACCTGAATGTCAATTTTTGATATTCGGAATTGGCTTTTAAACTTATATATTATTATATATATATATATATATATATATTATATATAATATATTATATATAATATATATATATATATATATATATATATAATATATATATTATTAGAAGCCAACGTGGCCGAACTTATTTGGGTTACAACCAAGAGCGTACTTCAATGCTAAACAAAGCAGCAAGTAAAGCTATGTTGATTCTTTCCCCCCCCGATTGAGAAGCGAAGATATTTTAACACAAAAATTTACAGGATATTAAAATTTTATCTGTTTGCGGAAAAAAATTGTCCTCACAAAACTGTGTTGCCTCAACTTCGAATCAATATCGTGCATAAACTTCGATAGGAATTCGTCTTAATGCAATTTTTCTTCGAGACTATAACCACTGCTCTACTTTGTTTTGCCTCGGTACGATCTAAAACTTTGTTCCGACTCTTTCCTTTCCTCGTTTTTAATTTCTTTTGTAAATAGATCACTCGTCTGCAAGCCAAATGTAAGATTTTAAAATTATCACCAATGTTCTTCTCGTTTATAAAATCCTCCAACTTGAGTAATTGTTTGTTTCCAATCTGAAAACAGTAACTTTAACGTTTTTGTAAAAAGGAAGACCATTTCAAGAATCTCTTCATTCTGAAGAGAACTACTTCAAACCAGAAGGAATAAAGAGCTTTACGTCTTTACGATAGTTAAAAAAAAAATTTTTTTTTAAAACATATTTTCCTTAGGTCCTTTTCTCACTTGAATAGCAGAGAATACGCCCCATGCCTCTCTCCTTCTCTTCTAAATCCTTTCTATATATATATTATATATATATATATATATATATATATATATATATATATATATATATATATATATTATATATATATATATATATATTATATATATATATATATATATATTATATTTTACCCTATCTCTAGCAGGAAAATTTTCTAGGACTTTATCACTATGGTTCATATAAAGGACCGAAACGGTGCTTCAAGACGTGAATCAATCACTCTACCGGTTTCCACGGCATATATTATATATATATATTATAAATATATAATATATATTATATATATATATATATATATATATATATATATATATATAAATAAAATATATATGAAATGCATTGAAAAGACCCGTTCATTTAATACTAATTAACATCCTAATTAAGAAATGTATAAAAAAAATATAATAATTCAATAGTCATTCTTTAAAAGGAAGCCTTCGAAAAGACTTTGTCTTTTGTTCATTTGGGTTTTGAAGTACTTCCTTTTCTTCTTATTCTTCTTTTTCTCCTTACTCTAAAAAGACTTCAATAATGAAATCCTTTTTATTAATTTGGTCTTCTCGTACGGAAAAAGAAACTCAAGAAGTTATTAGAAGTAATAATAGGATTTAACCTGGGTTTTTTATTTTATTTTTTTTTTTTTTTAAAGTAGGATGTATCTTATAACTTTGCATTCCACGCACACACATGTACACATGCTTATACAAATGCACATAATATGCACATTTATTCATACATACATGCGCATTGTGTTCATTCTCTCCCTATATATATATATATATATATATATATATATATATATATATATATATATATATATATATATATAATATATATATATATATATATACTATGAAAAATGTTTAAAAGTGTAAAATGAATGATGAAGGCTGTTAGGGAAGGCTAGTTAGATTTACTCAAATGTAGTTATACCATCGTTTCATAATTAAGTAGAAGTTAGTGGTAGGGACATTATTGATGGGTTTTAATTTAGGGGATAAAAAATATATGGAAAGAGAACTTTGACTGCGTAGTGACGTTGTGGGGTAGTGGCGATTTTACCGATGAGATATTTTTATTTTTTACGGATGAGAATTTTTACATTTTCCTCATTTAAGGATGCGAATGTTTATATTTAAACTCTGATACTGATGTGGATTTAAATTTTTTTTTTTTTAACGACCTGCATAAATGTAATTGGGTACTCGTTCAATAATAAATGAATTCAAAAATTCAACATTTGTTACTTATTTTAATTAATGTTTATTCATATGATCTATTATAGTAAGTTAAAATTTTCAAATAATTAAAAACATTTGTTTACTTCAAATAGATTAATTACAGTTTAGTAAAAGATTTACGATGCTAATTAAAACAATATACTCTACAAGCAAATTTACATAAAGATTTATTTAAAACAAAAGCGAGAATCCTTTTAATCCACTTGAGGCTTTGAAAACAAGCTTTCATTCTGAGAGAACTTTTATCTTTATTCTGAGAAAACTTGTATCTGCATTCTGAGAAACTATCTTCAATCTGAGAGATGTTCTATCTTTATTTTGAGAGATATATTATTATCTTTATTCTGAAAAATCTATCTCTTTTATTCTGAGAGATCTTCTATCATTTTTCTGAAAGAACTTCTATCTTTATTCTGAGAGAATTTCAATCTTTATTCTGAGGACTTCTATCCTCATTCTGAGAGAACTCTCTTTATAATCTCTCAAAGGAAAAATGATGTAAGTTTAGACACAAACCTTCAAAACTCATCGTCTTCCGTGAATTCTATGAAATAAAAAAGCTTTCTCTTAATATGTTTAAGAATTATTTTAAATGGTTTACATTTTTTAATTAATATATTAATATACAAGTAAAAAAAAAAAAAAAAAAAAAAAAAAAAAAAAAAACGCACACCAGAATATATCAAATTTACTTTGTCATTTTAGATGACATATTTTTGTATGTTTCATGTGTGTGTTTGTGTGAGAGAGAGAGTGAGAGTGAGTGGGCGGGGTTTGGACGTTAATTACACTGTTCATACATACTATTATAAATTGACTGCTAACTAATTCAAAGAATCAAATGGAATATATAAGACAGAAATACATTGAAGTTAAATATGAAAAGTGAGATCGCTGAGAAGTGGAATTTGAAAGCGAAAATTTACCAAAATTAATTATAATACTAACTCTGTTGGTAATTAATAATAGTCAGTAAATTTAATTAATTATTTATGATTAAGGGAGAGAAAGAGAGAGTAAATGACTCGAACATTTAACATGAGGACAGAACAAAATTATTTGATATATTTTCGTATTATTGAAATAATAAATTTGGTCAGCAGTGTTTACATTTAATTTAATACAGCCAGTAGAGTATAGTAAGAAAATTTATAATTTGATGTACACAATTTTTGTAAAATTTACGAACACACACATACACATACATACATTTTTACTTTCCAACATTTAAACTAAAAAAAAAATAAGTCTTCCAATAATACAGGTGGACCTAGAAACTCAGTTATGGTTATCACTCTAGCTTACGAACTTCAGATTAAAGAACTAATGCACAACTCATTCTAGTTGCTTCAGAAGTTACCACAAAAGCCCAGAGCCACAAATTTTACAGCACTATTCCATACCTTGTCCATGACTTTCATTCGGACAACTTTAAAACTTATCTTTCCTTCTTGTGCAAATGGTCCCAAAAAGGCAGGGTTTTAAAAGCTACTTGAAGCAGAATATGTTCATTGAAAGAAAGGACACTGGGAAACTAAATAATATATATATATATATATATATATATATATATATATATATATATATATATATATATATATATATATATATATATATATAATATATATATATATATATATATATAATATATATATATATATATATATATATATATATAAAAATATGGAGCTATATTATATGCTCCCTTGCATTTAATTTAAAAATGACTCTCTCGTTTATAACATTAATTTAATTCAATTCATCATAATTGTTTTAATATGAATGCAAAGTAGTTTTATTTCCGGACTAAAACGTATAATTGAATAATTATACTAATAATAATAATAATAATAATAATAATAATAATAATAATAATAATATAATAATAATGTGATTCCATACTTCTTTTACTCTAATAAAATCAAAATATTGGAACCAAATTTCTTTCATTTGAAGATATTTTTGAAATCTATTTTCAGTTAATTTAATTTGAGAAACTTTCGATTTTTTTTAATGGCCAAATTTTGGTCATAAAAATCTTTATAATCTTTCCTTTGGATTACTGGGCATGAATCTCTAGTTTATAAAGTATACACATGGGTCACATATATATATATATATATATATATATATATATATATATATATATATATATATATATATATATATATATATATATATATATATATATATATATATATATATATATATATATATATATATATATATATATATATATATATATATATATATATATATATATATATATAATATATATATATATATATATATATATATATATATATATATATATATATATATATATATATATATATATATATATATATATATATATATATATATATATATATATATATATATATATATATATATATATATATATATATTATATATATATATATATATATATATATATATATATATATATATATATATATATATATATATATATATATATATATATATATATATATATATATATATATATATATATATATATATATATATATATATATATATATATATATATATATATATATATATATATATATATATATATATATATATATATATATATATATATATATATATATATATATATATATATATATATATATATATATATATATATATATATATATATATATATATATATATATATATATATATATATATATATATATATATATATATATTATATATATATATATATATATATATATATATATATATATATATATATATATATATATATATATATATATATATATAATATATATATATATATATATATATATTATATATATATATATATTTATATATATTTATATATATATAATATATATATATATATATATATATATATATATATATATATATATATATATATATATATATATATATATATATATATATATATAATCAGGTGTATTTCTGCTGATTTTTGGGGTTGTAAAGAAGACACCATCTTCTATTTAATATTTAATATTCAAACTCCATTCTATAAACCTAAAATTATAAGCACAATTAATTAAATGAAAAAAAAATGGTAAAAGCAAAATTAACATTAATGAAACACTGATTAATAAAACTGAATGAAAAATAATACCGTAGTAAATAAAAAGAAAACAAAAAGAACTCATACCAATGTTGAACTAATTCTAATAAACGAAATTGACAATAGTAACCTTTAGCAACATAACATCCCCCCAAAAAATATTACTAAAATAAAATCTATCAAAATTAATTATTAAAATGATCTTCATAAGATTAGAACATTACGAAAAATATAAATCAATAATTGAATGTTGTGAGGCTAAAGTAAATTTTAATACCAAAATAAAAATAATAAAAAAAAAAATGATAAAATGATAAAAATACTAATATTTGATAGAGAGAGAGAGAGAGAGAGAGAGAGAGAGAGAGAGAGAGAGAGAGAGAGAGAGAGAGAGAGAGAGAGAGAGAGAGAGAGAGAGAGAGAGAGAGAGAGAGAGAGAGAGAGAGAGAGAGAGAGAGAGAGAGAGAGAGAGAGAGAGAGAGAGAGAGAGAGAGAGAGAGAGAGAGAGAGAGAGAGAGAGAGAGAGATCAAAACAGATCGATGTTATAAATCTTTGATCTAGAACAGCGTGGGGGAGGGGGGAGAGATCAAAACAGGCCGACTTTTCCGTTTATACTTTTATTTACATATAAATAAACTTTGATAGAGAGAGATAACCAGTAGATATTTTTAATACAGTAGTCAAATAAGAGAATATAATAATGATAATAATGATGATAATATTAATAAGTATTTGTAACTGTATTTGTATAATAAGTATTTGTATTGTATTTTGTAGTAATTTGGAATAACAATCCTAATAATAATAATAATAATAATAATGATGATGGGAATTTTTCATTTGCTTTCAAAAATCAGGTTATAATAATAATAAATGATAAAATTATAATACCATTAATAATAAATGCTAAGATTATTTCATAAAACTCGAGGTTGTTTTAAAGCAAAATGTTTCAAACTAGGAGAGAAAATTAGGACTCTTACTAACGTTACTTACTATAGGGAATGCATAATAAATTATAAAATTTATACCGTAACCATGGTGAAATGAATGGGATAATATAAATAATAATGTAAGATCATTATGGATAGAAATAATAAATAAAACTAATTGCTATTTAGAAATTATCAAATTAGGGCTAAAGCACGTGGGTTTTTTCTATAATAAATCGATAAAAAAAGAAAAACACACACCAACATTAAATAAAAACACCAGTAACTAATGATAATAATAATAAAAATAATAATGATAATGATGAGGACAATAACCTAATAAAAATAACAAGTGTAATTTACATAGATATAAAAAGGAGAACCAAAATTACTAACCTCTGCCGCGTGGAGATCTGAAAACAAGTGATCCAATTTTTCGGACAACGATAAAATGTGAAATATATACCCCCAAAACTAAGGGAGGGGGCAGGATCTTTACGATACCATATAAGCGGTTTCGTTTCCAAAGTTTTTGTAAAAAAAATTCTTTTAACATTCTAATGACGAAAGCTAATTACATTTTATTCTTTAATTTAAATAAATGTTATTTATTTTTGTTATATTAAATTAAAATATTATATATATATATATATATATATATATATATATATATATATATATATATATATATATATATATATATATATATATATATATATATATATATATATATATATATATATATATATATATATATATATATATATATATATATATATATATATAGCTAGGATACCTGCCAGTTTATGAATTCTATATGTTCTCTATATCTGGGTTTTTAGTCAAACATGGATGGGTCTGACAGGTGAAAGTGGTTCTTCAAATAGAGCGACAACATTGGGGACCATTTCCGTAAATATACTATACGAATATGACCGAAGAACCATCAGAGTGATTTTGATTTCTTCTTTTGAATACACAGCTAAGAAACATTTATGAACGATATTTAGGTGGTACCTTTATCCTTTCATTTGCATTGTAGGAAATGTTAAGTTCTTACAAGTTGTAAGGTTAACAGAATGGTGACAGAAGATAAAATTTAGAGAAAAAAATTGCGACATCATTATGAGTTGATGTAAATTTTGTGGTTTAAATTCTTTTTATTTTAATTTAATTTTACCTATTTTTATATTTTATTCAAATATATTATTTTTGTATGGTCTGTCAGACTCCTATATAATTTTTTTACATTACTATGTTTTCAGCCTTTAAGAGAAGAATATTTACAAGATATATGCGCAATTTGAGAGAGAGAGAGAGAGAGATAAAGAAAGAAAGAAAGATATCTTGACTCTAAAAATCGTTATTTAATCTTCCCATATTTATTTCAAATTATTTTTTTTTTGCAGTCTAATTTATTTCCTTAACATATCTCGAAGAGGTAATGGAAATCGATTCAGAGGGTCTGATACTAGTGCACACACACACACACACACACACACACACACACACATATATATATATATATATATATATATATATATATATATATATATATATATATATATATATATATATATATATATATATATATATATATATATATATATATATATATATATATATATATATATATCATCTCTTCTCACAGTCAGAGCCTTATTCAAGGAGAAGGTGTTCAAGTAATAAAAGAATAAAAAACCCTACAAGTCCCACCTAGCGCAGATATTGTAGGTGATCACAGACTTGAGTCTAAAAGTAATTGAAATTAAATTTGACAGAAAACAGAAGATGGAAGAGAATTCCACAAAACAGAGGTGGCTGGAAAGGTGAAGGTATCACAGCGAACAAGCCTGGAGTTGCCTATGTCCACAAAAAAGTTCATGTGCGGACAATGCACCCCTTGTTCTACGAAGACTCCGTAAAGGTGTTGGTATACGAGTAGTCATTTTCCCCAAGCATTTGACGTTGTAGAAACCAGACACCAACGTCACTTCGCAAAGATAAAGGGTCAAGTGAATTAGAAAGAACCGAACAGTTTATAAGTCTTTTAGTCTTGAACTTAACCCTATACAAAAGACCGGTGAAACCAGAGCCACCCCAGATATAGGGCCTTGAATGGAGCAATACTCCATACAAGGGCGGATGAGGCCCTTGTATAATTGGAAACTGCGAAAAAGTAAAAAAAAATTATGCTAGCCTAAACACTATATATATATATATATATATATATATATATATATATATATAAAAGAATTAAACCACTAAAATCAAGACATGGAAAAATTTCGCTCAACATTTCAGCCCCATTATGTGTCTATTCTAAGCCACAATATTAATAAAAACAATTTCGAAAACCTCAGCTTTAGTAATACAATTTGTTTCGTGTTTAATGTTAATAAAACTAAGCCTTCGTAATAATGTCCTAAATTTTTATTA
>SEYY01022255.1:47500-50000 GCA_009176605.1 Armadillidium nasatum | reverse complement strand
GTATGTATGTCTGTATTTTTGTGTATGTATGTATGTATGTGCGTGTGTGTGTTATTAGACTTGTCTATGATACTGATAAGTTTTTCTTTGTTTTTTACCAAACATTATCTCTAAAGTGTCTTCATTAACCGTTAGAATGGGAATGGGATTATTGTATAATAAATAATAGTAATAATGATGATAAAACTATGCAAATGCCAATAAGAAATTTGATTACTATAAATGTAATAATAAAAATTTAAAGTAAAAATGAAAACATAAACTGGTAATGGCAACAACTTATAGTAATTGCAATAATAACAATAATAATAATAATAATAATAATAATAATAATAATAATAATAAAAATTTATTAATATAAAAATTTTAATTTTTATTTGAATTTAAATTTTATTATAAAAATTAATAAAATTATTATTAAAATATTTTTTGTGAAGCAACACATATTTATTTAAATAAAATTAAATAAAAATTATTATTTTAATATAATTTTTATTATTATTATTATTATTTATTATTATTATTATTATTTATTTAAAGAAATTTAATAAAATTTTATTTGGTGAAGCAACTTAATAGTGTACCGCGCAAAATGCACTTAGGCCAAAAATGAACGGAATAATAATAAATAATAATATAATAATAATAATATTAATAATAATAATAATAATAATAATAATAATATTTATTTGGATAAAATAAATATAATTGAAGAAACTATTTTCACAATTTGCAAAGTCTAGTAAAATCATTAATTAATTAATTTTGAAAAAAAAAAAAAAAAAAAAAACAAAAAAAAAAATTTTTCCATTAAAAAAAAAAAAAAAAAAAAAAAAAAGCGTAATAAAATATGATTTTTGAAGATTACTTTTATAAATTTTATTATAAAATAATTGTTTTTTTAAATTTTATTTTATATTTGTATAATATAAAATAAAAATATAAAAAACATTATTCCAAGAAAGGGTCTTCAAGATAACTCTTTATAGAGTAAAGAGTTTTTCTGCCGGAATAAAGATGTTGGTTCCACTGACAGGGAGAAAAACTAAGGGAGTTGATAAAAATGAAAATGAAGAGTCGAATGTAGTTTAGAATTTTTTATCATTTTACAATCTACATTAAAGTGTGTGTATATATAAATTATTTCGTATTATTTTTTCTCATTTTAATTTACTTTATTATCTGTTATGTAGCTTAATATTCTTAAAAGTGTGAACCTATTGCATTTAATTATTTATAATTTTTTTTTTATTTTAGTTTACTTTTAATTTATTATCTGTTGTGAAATTTAAGATTCTTAAAAGTGTGAACTTATTGCATTTAATTAATTATTTATAATTTTTTTTTCATTTTAGTTTACTTTAAATTTATTATCTGTTGTGAAGTTTAAGATTCTTAAAAGAGTGAACCTATTGCATTTAATTATTTATAATATTTTTTTTCATTTTAGTTTATTATCTGTTGTGAAGATTAAGATTCTTGAAAGAGTGAACATATTGCATATAATTATTTATAAATTTTTTTTTCATTTTAGTTTACTTTATTATCTGTAGTGAAGCTTAAGATTCTTAAAAAAGTGAACCTATTGCATTTGATTATTAGTTTTGCTTCATATTAATATATTTTTCGCAGAATATAAAATTTCTAAAGGGATTAAACTTCTTTAAATTGGATTCATTTCATGCAGAATATTGGTCCATAGTCTGACCATTTGAAGTATAACGGTCCCAAGTGGTCAAGAGGTATTAGGACAGTTAATTCGATCCCTACGACTTGCGAGTATTAATCTATATTTTGTAAATTTAAGGTTAAAAACTGTTTCTACTTTTAGGCTTTTGCGCTTCACAATATTTTTAGGTTAATAAAGTTTGCTTTTTTCTAGATAATTTATATCTTTTTCAATACAATTTGACAGGGTTGGTAGCCTATTATTTTATGACATAAATTGTTACGCGTACTACTTAAGGTCCGTTAATTTTAAACATAATTGAATTGATATGATTTAGTTCTGAAGTGAAACACTGCGCACTCAATATCACCAAATTTTCTTTCACTTTTATTATAAAAACCTACTCACAAAAATATATCTTTCCATTAACCTTTTTATAATATTTTCAATTTTATTTTCTTTAAAGTCTAACCTAATGTGAATATTTAATATTAAATGCAAAAAGAATAATTCTAATTTTAAATCCAAAATTGAAAAATATTAAATTGATTTACTGTTACAAGAATCTCCTGCCTCAATTCTTTGCTCCTCATTCATATCCTTCTTTAAATCCAAGATTCCTTCAAAGAACTTCTTGATTGCTTTTTTTAGATTTCGATGTCATATTCTTTGATGTTTTCTTTCTATTATATTCCTATTACTTTTTATCACTTATTCAGGTAACAGCATTACACACAAACACACACACGCACACGCACACATATACATATACATATACACATACACACACACACACACCCATATATATATATATATATATATATATATATA
>SEYY01022255.1:35000-42500 GCA_009176605.1 Armadillidium nasatum | reverse complement strand
CTTTTCATCGTTGGCAGGTCAATCAGCTTATCTGCACTGCAGAGTTGCTCAGCTTGGTGATAAAAAGGTATTTATAATATGATTTAAAGAGTCTTAAACCCTGATATATATATATTATTTACAATAATGTAATACACCTCTTAACGGGACCTTTTTAAAAAAAAAAAAAATAAAAAAAAAAAAAAAAAAAAAAAAAAATAATTATATATATATATATATATATATATATATATATATATATATATATATATATATATATATATATATATATATATATATATATATATATATATATATATATATATATATGCAAGCTAGTCTTATAAACACATATTGCTGGTGTATTATCCTCTATCTAAAATTAGTACTCTGAAGCCTCTCTTGATAATTTTGTAGAAAGTTTAATAATGTAATAAAGTGTTATTCCATTCCTTTGATTTTATGCATAACTAATACTTTATATTAAAAAGAAAGTTGAGGATTGGAGGGTTTGAATTAGGGGGTTTGTCGAATGAAGAGGGAGAAGGGTGAAGAGAGTCCCCCCTACCCCTACCTCTAATTTTATCTCTATTGCCTTATAATTTTTTCCTCAAAGAAAATTGAGTTTTTAATGGGAAAATATTTTCTTCTTATAATAAAAAAAAAAATTAAAAATAAATTTTTTTTCCTTTTCTCTCTGATGATCAGTGAACCTAAAAAAAAAAAGAGATTTTCTATTTTCACAAAAATAATTACCAATGATAAGTTGTAAATACGATAATTACTATAATAGTGATGACAATTATAATTAGAACTATTTAATAAGTATTTTGACTAAGTACTTCATGGTAGTAGTGATAACATAATTATAATTACAATTTTAAAATAATTGAAGTAAATAAAGAGTATAGATAATATGATTTGAAAAACTACTTAATAGTAATGGTGTTAAGGTAGATGATTGTACCTATGGTGATTAAACTTATTATTGAATGATGATGGTATAAAGTTAAGGTGGGTAATGGATGGTTTAAATTACATTTTAATAATGTTACTGCCTTATTATCGTAGATGATTGTAATTATAATAATTTGAATTTCCATTAATTAATATGTGATTATAATAATGATGGCGGTTATTTTTGGTAATTAAATTGATGGTAATTTTGGCAATTATAATGACGATAATTTTTGGTAATTATGATGGGGATTTTTGATAGTTATGATTATCATAATAATAATAATAATTATAAAAATAATTATAATAATAATACTTCGTAAAAATGTGTCTGACGTTAATATTGTTCTCCTGAATTAGAAAACACACCATGTTTGTCTCAAATAGAGTAAAAAGAAATACTTATTTTTAATCTAAACTTTAATTAGAAAAGAATAGAATTTATCGATGACATCAAACTTATTACCAAATTTTTATTAATCGTCAAATATGAAAAATAATAATTGGAATTAGAAAATATTTGAAATTATTTATTTATTTTTAAAATTTTTTTTTTTAAATATTTTTTAAAATAAATAATATATATAATATAATATATTATATATTATATATATATATATATATATATATATATATATATATATATATTTATATATATATATATATATATATAAATATATATATATATATATATATAATATATTATATATATATTTTTTTCATAGCCAATTTTTTTTGGCGCTTTTTTTTTTTAGGTATTTTTTTTTTTATTTTACAATACGTGGCAATTTTTTTTATAGAAAATTTTTATTTTTATTTTGCAAATTTTTTGTTGCAATAAACTTAATAAATATATTTTCTGACCGTTACGCCTACCCTTTAAGTCAAGGGTTGGGATAGTCGGACTAGTTTGTCAGGAAAAAAAATGAAGGGAAAAAGACATCAACCATATATGAGATTTATAATATATACTCTCGCCATATTGGCTACATTTCAGGATTTTTCGCTACTTTTTTTCGATTTTTAAAACTCGATAACTTAATTTCCCTTCGTTTCTCGTTTTTTAATTTTTTTTTTCGTATTTTGGGGGTCATGTTCTACAAATAATGTAAATTTCGTTACAATCGGCTGGTGTAGATATACTTTAAAAGATCCTGAATTTGTGCCTTCATCTATCTAATGAAAAATAAAAAGATACCTTTTAACAGATAATCTCAAAAAAAGTAAATAAATCTATATCTCTGATCCGAGAAATTCACCACAAACTTAGAAGAAAAAATTAGCGGAAGTATTTTAATAATAGTTTTTGCTGGTTACAACAATTCATGTTTTCATCGTAATTCCGACTTTTACCCAAGATTAAATTGCTTATTTTATGGATAGCATCTGTAAATGCGTTTCTTGAACTCGTGTAACGTATATTCTTGTTGATTTGTTTCTCAACTGCGGAGAAATAGATGTATTATTTAATTAAGAAGGAGATGACACTAATTTATTTGATTTCGGAATTAATAATAATAAAATTATTTTTAATCATTTTATTATTATTATTATTATTATTATTATTATTATTATTATTATTATTATTATTATTAAGAGATTAAATTTCTAAGAACGTAATTGCGTAGCTGGAAAAACTTTTTTCGTTTTGTAATATTACATTTTATGTAACAAACCAGATTGTATGTATGTATGTGTGTATGTATGTAATGTATGTATGTATGTATTTATTTATGCATGTATGTATTTGTTCTATCATTTAGGCGTATGCAAATTCTTGACCAACTCTTAGCTATAACTTTCATTTGCTAAAGGCTTTGTTGTTGAAAATCAATTGCCGGCAATGAATTCTTTTTAGTTATTTACATCTCCTCCTCCTCCTCTTCTTCTTCCTCTTCTTCTTCTTCCTCTTCTTCTTCTTCTTCTTCTTCTTCTTCCTCGTCGTCCTCCTCCTCCTCCTCCTCCTCGTACTATTGCTATTACTACTAATATTACTATTACTTGTTATTACTACTGCTATTATTTTTATTGTTAGTTATTATTAATTATTAATGAATTAAATATTTTTTAAAGAAAAGAAAAGATCAAAATTATAACCAATTTTTCTCTTCCTGGAACAAAAATAATAAAAATAAAAAATATTAAAAAAATTATCATAAAAATTATAAAATAATAAAAATAAATGTGATAATATAATTTACTTGGTAAATAAATTTCTGCTATTGAAATTCTTACTCGTAAACAGAAGCCCTATTGATAAAACAATGAAGTGTATATATATATATATATATATATATATATATATATATATATATATATATATATATATATATATATATATATATATATATATATATATATATATATATATATATATATATATAAATTTTATTTGAGAAATTGTGCCGTTTGTTATTCGTTCACTTTTTTACTAAATATTCAGTTTTCTAAAAATTTAGGAAAAAAACTGCGTTCTATTCTTCACTTCAGACTCGAAAACCACCCAATTTTCGCGAGAAAATGACGTCATCATCTAAATTTTTTTTACGAATTTTGAAGATACTTTTTTGGAGGTGACTAAATTCTTCCTAAATATTTAGATGTAAACAAGCTCATTTTGGTTGCTTTCATTTTATCTCCGTTTATGTGTCATTTTATATAAATTTTTTAAAAATTATTTTAATACATGTGCTAAAATATATTTTGATTTTCAAAATTATAAATATTTATTTATGCAAAACAATTGGCTGTTTAAGTAATCATAATTAAGAGTATTAGAAAATATTTAGTTTATTTGAAACAGGTTTTATTATTATTTTACATTGACTGAATTATTGTTCCCTACAAAAGAATACTCATGATCCTGTATCAGTTCAATATTTTGAGAGTCCAGCCTCCATGTTGAATTGGAATCAGCTAACACGAAAACAAGATATTTTAGAACCTTTTTGGAAAAAGAGTTCTATTGTGCAAATCGTAAGATGCTCTTGTAAAAGTCTAAAAGAGCCCTTTCGAAAATGGCGCGCATCTATATTTTTAGGAAGTTTGAAGACGAATAGAAAACAGCTTTATGCTCTTATTTTGTTTCTGTTACTCCCTTTTTGTTTGTTATTCCTCTAAATTATCTTGTATGTCATAATTTTTCTCCGATCTGCCTCTAAACTTTGTCACATACCTGTTGTATTGTTATTTATTATCGTTATCAACCCTGTTATTTTTATTATTATTATTATTATTATTATTATTATTATTATTATTACTGTTCTGTATTTTGTTAATTTGTTCACCGAATTATAGTATATACACACGTTTTGTTATTGCAGAGCGGAAATTGAGCGCTGTTATCTCCTTCCTTATGTAATTTCCAAACTAGCATCACTTCCGCTGATGAGAGAGTAAGCTGTGCCACTTACTTTTGCTTTACGAAACACTGGACTCTGTTTCGCCCATATTCGTTGACACCTCTTTCCTGATTGATCTCTCTGGACCATCTATAATAAGATGAACCTCGCTGCCTAACGCGAATCTCCGGGCAGAAACCTCACAGGCTTGCCACTCGTAAGGACTGACCCTCTAGTTTAATATAATTATATATAATTATTTGCCTTGAATCATGCTTATTATTCCAATATTGACTCTACAATAGTCGAATTTGGATCTGTCAATGATAATGTTACATTAAGTCCCTCACCTTCATCTGTAAGACCTTCGTCATATCCGTTGTGATACCTCGCTTGGCACACCTTTGAAATGAAATTGAATTTTATATGAGGGTAGTGCGTTTGTAGGACTTATTGAAGAGTGTTTTTAAGTTTAAAATATGAATGTCATAAAAAGGTAGTTTAATGAAGAAGGGCAATTTAATTTAATATAAAATTTAATTTAATTTTTACACCCAATAGATCAATAGGTTCTTTTTCAACCATAAAGAACCTCTACCAACACACCTACGCTCTTCTGTTGTTTATAATTATATTTTTGGTGTCTGTAACGACTCCTATGTTGGTAGCGCCAACTCGCCCTTAGAACAGAAGAACATAGGTGTCGTTCGGCACGAACGGGTAATCTTTTAACTTCTCCTAACCCCTCCAGCATTAGAAATCATTGCCATACTAAAGACCACCCTATAGACCCTAATCATTTCTCCATCATCACACAAACCAACTAACTACTTGACTTAAAAATACTAGAATCCATTCACATTTTCAGTCTCAAGCCGTCACTTAACAATGACAGCTCTCCATTTCAGTTGCATTTTCTAAATGTGTGTTCATCCTGTTATGGTTAAAAAAAAAAGTGTTCTCTGTTATTAATTTATTTATATTTTGCAAAATATTTTACCATCGAAGATTTATATAATATTAAATAACTTTAAGATCCTGATGATGGGAAAGAGAAGATTCCCGAAACGTCGTTTAATATAAGTGTTTGGAATTCAATAAAACAACTGTTTTTATTTAAGAATTTTATTTATCGCCATTTTGTTCCGAGCTTTTGTGTTGCTTTTCATTATAAAAACCAGATTCTCCATATAAATATATATATATATATATATATATATATATATATATATATATATATATATATATATATATATATATATATTATATATATATATATATATATATATATATATATATATATATATATATATATATATATATATGAGGAAAACTCTTACAGGAAAGGTGACATTTTAAATTCAAAAGTGTGAGAAATAAAAACACGAAATAAAATTAAAATTCAAACAAAATCAGAATTTAAATAAACTTCGACAAACGCGATTAAAATGCATTAAAATTTCATGTGTTTTCCAATCCGGTTCCAATTAACTGGAAAGGGGAAAGAAACATTGCTGCAAAAAAAAAAAAAAAAAAAAAAAAAAAAAAAAAAAAAAAAAAAAAAAAAACTACTAAACCGCGGCCATGGATTTATTAAAACCCATGTCAAAAAAAATAGTAAGCTCCAGAAAGCTTTTTAAATGCACTTCAACAAATAATTCTGCCGTTTTTTTTATAATTTTTTATTTAAAACCATTTTAAATATTAATCATAATTTTAATTTCATTTCAAAAAAATTATTTTTCGAAATTGTTTTTCATATTAATATTATTATTTTTTTCTCTATATTTTAGGTTAGTAATGAATGAAATATTTTTCAAATACGCTTTTAATTTATTCGTTAATTAACACGTTGAGTGCTCTCCAGCTCACCCTGTAAATATTAAATGTAATATATAGTATTTAATATATTTACATTGTTATTTCATAATAACTATAGTCTGCTAAATATGCACCGTTTCTTAATATCGGTGTCCTTCATATAAATGTAAGCCGTGAATCCGAATATGGCGTCTAATCTTTAATAAAGCATCATTTTCAAGGAACATTTCATTCAAAAATTTAAATCGGGAATCATTTTCAACAATCGTTCTTCCAAATGTTTCAGTCCAACATCATTTTCACCGAACATGCCATGCAATTGTTTCAATCAGGTATCATTTTCACCTAATATCATATTCAAAGGTTTCAGTCGATCATCATTTTCACCTAATATGCCATCGGAAAGTTTTAGTCTATAATCATTTTCACCTAATATGGCATTCAAAAGTTTCAGCCTATAATCATTTTCACCTAATATGGCATCGGAAAGTTTCAGTCTATAATCATTTTCACCTAATATGGCATCCAAAAATTTCAGTCGATCATTATTTTCATCGAATATTACATCCAGCAAATTATAATGTTTCACGTCGAGCATCATTCTCAAATTAGTGCAAGCCTATGATTTATTATGTAACAGCGTTAGATGGAGTGTTATGAATGTGGACTGGAACAGTTAACTTTTCCCCTTTATTTCTAGATTTAACTTCGGTTCTGATTATTATATATATATATATATATATATATATATATATATATATATATATATATATATATATATATATATATATATATATATATATATATATATATATATATATATATATATATATATATATATATATATATATATATATATATATAAAAGCACGACAATCTGCCGCTGAGCTATCCTCGAGGAGAGCTCAGCGATGGAGCGTCGTGCTTTTGTTGATCTCATTCACAACATAGGAGCGCCTTCTTTATATTCCTACTATCCCTCCCGTAGCGCGAAGCCCCTCGACACACCAGTAGTAAGGGAAATGTGTCATCCGCCACGAATCCAGCCTGCTTACAGCAGTATTCTCCTAAACTTTTTTTCTTTGTTTTCCATCTTATTTCAACAATTATTTTTTCCAACATCTTATTTACAATTTAAATATAATATATATATATATATATATATATATATATATATATATATATATATATATATATATATATATATATATATATATATATATATATATATATATATATATATATATATATATATATATATATATATATATAGTAATGATTTCGAAAACCTTGTTATTCTGTTTTTATATAATAAAAATAGGATTATTGAAAAAGTTTGATGAAGCCGTAAATAGAAAGAGAAAAAATTGTTTGTTTAAGAGGAAAAACTCTACTGATAATG